>CM051241.1:73838165-73905665 GCA_027917425.1 Gastrophryne carolinensis
TCCCGCTCCCATTCCCCATATAGGCAGTGTAGCATTTCCCCCCTCATTCCCCATAGGCAGTGTGGCATTCCCCCATCCCATTCCCCATAGGCAGTGTGGCATTCCCCCGTCCCATTCCCCATATAGGCAGTGTGGCATTCCCCCCTCCCCATTCCCCATAGGAAGTGTGGCATCCCCCCTCCCAGTTCCCAATATAGGCAGTGTAGCATTTCCACCCTCATTCCCCATAGGCAGTGTGGCATTCCTCCATCCCATTCCCCATAGGCAGTGTGGCATTCCCCCCTCCCATTCCCCTATAGGCAGTGTGGCATCCCCCCTCCCATTCCCCATATAGGCAGTGTAGCATTTCCCCCCCTCCCCCTTCCCCATAAGCAGTGTGGCATTCCCCCCTCCCATTCCCATAGGCAGTGTGGCATTCCCCCCTCCCCTTCCCCATAAGCAGTGTGGCATTCCCCCCTCCCATTCCCCATATAGGCAGTGTACCATTTCCCCCCTCATTCCCCCATAGGCAGTGTGGCATTCCCACATCCCATTCCTCATGAGCAGTGTGGCATCCCCCTCCCATTCCCCATATAGGCAGTGTGGCATTCCCCCCTCCCATTCCCCATATAGGCAGTGTGGCATTCTCCCCTCCCATTCCCCATATAGGCAGTGTGGCATTCCCCCCTCCCATTCCCCATATAGGCAGTGTGGCATTCCCCCCTCCCATTCCCATATAGGCAGTGTGGCATCCCCCCCCCCCCCCGTTCCCATATAGGCAGTGTAGCATTTCCCCCCTCATTCCCCATAGGCAGTGTGGCATTCCCCCATCCCATTCCCCATAGGCAGTGTGGCATTCCCCCTCCCATTCCCCATAGGCAGTGTGGCATTCCCCCTCCCCTTCCCCATATAGTCAGTGTGGCATTGCCCTCTCCCATTCCCCATAGGACGTGTCGCGTCCCCCCTCCCGTTACCCATATAGGCAGTGTAGCATTTCCCCCCCTAATTCCCCATAGGCAGTGTGGCATTCCCCATCCCATTCCCCATAGGCAGTGTGGCATTCCCCCCCCTCCCATTCCCCATATAGGCAGTGTGGCATTCCCCCCTCCCATTCCCCATATAGGCAGTGTGGCATTCCCCCCTCCCATTCCCATAGGAAGTGTGGCATCCCCCCTCCCGTTCCCAATATAGCAGTGTAGCATTTCCACCCTCGTTCCCCATAGGCAGTGTGGCATTCCTCCATCCCATTCCCCATAGGCAGTGTGGCATTCCCCCCTCCCATTCCCCATAGGCAGTGTGGCATCCCCCCTCCATTCCCCATATAGGCAGTGTAGCATTTCCCCCCTCCCCTTCCCCATAAGCAGTGTGGCATTCCCCCTCCATTCCCATAGGCAGTGTGGCATTCCCCCCTCCCATTCCCCATAGGCAGTGTGGCATTCCCCCCTCCCCTTCCCCATATAGTCAGTGTGGCATTGCCCTCTCCCATTCCCCATAGGACGTGTCGCATCCCCCCTCCGTTCCCCATATAGGCAGTGTAGCATTTCCCCCCCTAATTCCCCATAGGCAGTGTGGCATTCCCCCATCCCATTCCCCATAGGCAGTGTGGCATTTCCCCCCTCCCATTCCCCATATAGGCAGTGTGGCATTCCCCCCTCCCATTCCCCATATAGGCAGTGTGGCATTCCCCCCTCCCATTCCCCATAGGAAGTGTGGCATCCCCCCTCCCGTTCCCAATATAGGCAGTGTAGCATTTCCACCCTCGTTCCCCATAGGCAGTGTGGCATTCCTCCATCCCATTCCCCATAGGCAGTGTGGCATTCCCCCCTCCCATTCCCCATAGCAGTGTGGCATCCCCCCTCCCATTCCCCCATATAGGCAGTGTAGCATTTCCCCCCTCCCCTTCCCCATAAGCAGTGTGGCATTCCCCCATCCCATTCCCATAGGCAGTGTGGCATTCCCCCCTCCCCTTCCCCATAAGCAGTGTGGCATTCCACCTCCCATTCCCATAGGAAGTGTGGCATCCCCCCTCCATTCCCCATATAGGCAGTGTACATTTCCCCCCCTCATTCCCCATAGGCAGTGTGGCATTCCCACATCCCATTCCTCATGAGCAGTGTGGCATCCCCCTCCCATTCCCCATATAGGCAGTGTGGCATTCTCCCCTCCCATTCCCCATATAGGCAGTGTGGCATTCCCCCCTCCCCATTCCCCATATAGGCAGTGTGGCATTCTCCCCTCCCATTCCCATATAGGCAGTGTGGCATTCCCCCCTCCCATTCCCCATATAGGCAGTGTGGCATTCTCCCCTCCCATTCCCATATAGGCAGTGTGGCATCCCCCCTCCCATTCCCCATATAGGCAGTGTACCATTTCCCCCCCTCATTCCCCATAGGCAGTGTGGCATTCCCACATCCCATCCTCATGAGCAGTGTGGCATCCCCCTCCCATTCCACATATAGGCAGTGTGGCATTCTCCCCTCCCATTCCCCATATAGCAGTGTGGCATTCTCCCCTCCCATTCCCCATGAGCATGTGGCATTCCCCCCTCCCATTCCCCATATAGGCAGTGTGGCATTCTCCTCTCCCATTCCCCATATAGGCAGTGTGGCATTCCCCCCTCCCATTCCCCATAGGCAGTGTGGCATTCCCCCCTCCCATTCCCCATAGGCAGTGTGGCATTCCCACATCCCATTCCTCATGAGCAGTGTGGCATTTCTCCCTCCCATTCCCCATATAGGCAGTGTGGCATTCTCCCCTCCCATTCCCCATATAGGCAGTGTGGCATTCCCCCCTCCCATTCCCCATATAGGCATTGTGGCATTCCCCCCCTCCCATTCCCCATATAGGCAGTGTGGCATTCCCCCCTCCCATTCCCCATATAAGCAGTGTGGCATTCTCCCCCTCCCATTCCCCATATAGGCAGTGTGGCATTCTCCCCTCCTATTCCCCATATAGGCAGTGTGGCATTCCCCCTCCCATTCCCCATATAAGCAGTGTGGCATTCCCCCCCTCCCATTCCCCATATAGCAGTGTGGCATTCCCCCCTCCCATTCCCCATATAAGCAGTGTGGCATTCTCCCCCCCCCCCCCCCATAAAGGCAATGTGGCATTCCCCCCTCCATTCCCATAGGCAGTGTGGCATTCCCCCCTCCCATTCCCCATATAGGCAGTGTGGCATTCCCACATCCATTCCTCATGAGCAGTGTGGCATTCCCCCTCCCATTCCCCATATAGGCAGTGTGGCATTCCCCCCTCCCATTCCCCATACAGGCCAGTGTGGCATCCCCCCCCCCCCCCCCCCGTTCCCCATATAGGCAGTGTAGCATTTCCCCCCTCATTCCCCATAGGCAGTGTGGCATTCCCCCATCCCATTCCCCATAGGCAGTGTGGCATTCCCCCTCCCATTCCCCATAGGCAGTGTGGCATTCCCCCCTTCCCTTCCCCATATAGTCAGTGTGGCATTGCCCTCTCCCATTCCCCATAGGAAGTGTCGCATCCCCCCTCCCGTTCCCCATATAGGCAGTGTAGCATTTTCCCCCCTCATTCCCATAGGCAGTGTGGCATTCCCCATCCCCATTCCCCATAGGCAGTGTGGCATTCCCCCCTCCCATTCCCCATATAAGGCAGTGTGGCATTCCCCCCCTCCCATTCCCCATATAGGCAGTGTGGCATTCCCCCCTCCCATTCCCCATAGGAAGTGTGGCATCCCCCCTCCCGTTCCCAATATAGGCAGTGTAGCATTTCCACCCTCATTCCCCATAGGCAGTGTGGCATTCCTCCATCCCATTCCCCATAGGCAGTGTGGCATTCCCCCCTCCCATTCCCCATAGGCAATGTGGCATCCCCCCTCCCATTCCCCATATAGGCAGTGTAGCATTTCCCCCCCTCCCCTTCCCCATAAGCAGTGTGGCATTCCCCCTCCCATTCCCATAGGCAGTTGTGGCATTCCCCCCTCCCCTTCCCCATAAGCAGTGTGGCATTCTACCTCCCATTCCCATAGGAAGTGTGGCATCCCCCCTCCCATTCCCCATATAGGCAGTGTACCATTTCCCCCTCATTCCCCATAGGCAGTGTGGCATTCCACATCCCATTCCTCATGAGCAGTGTAGCATTCCCCCTCCCATTCCCCATATAGGCAGTGTGGCATTCTCCCTCCCATTCCCCATATAGGCAGTGTGGCATTCCCCCCTCCCATTCCCCATATAGGCAGTGTGGCATTCTCCCCTCCCATTCCCATATAGGCAGTGTGGCATTCCCCCCTCCCATTCCCCATATAGGCAGTGTGGCATTCTCCACCTCCATTCCCATATAGGCAGTGTGGCATTCCCCCCTCCCATTCCCCATATAGGCAGTGTGGCATTCTCCCCTCCCATTCCCCATATAGGCAGTGTAGCATTTCCCCCCTCCCCTTCCCTCATAAGCAGTGTGGGCATTCCCCCTCCCATTCCCCATAGGCAGTGTGGCATTCCCCCCTCCCCTTCCCCATAAACAGTGTGGCATTCCACCTCCCATTCCCATAGGAAGTGTGGCATCCCCCCTCCATTCCCATATAGGCAGTGTACCATTTCCCCCCTCATTCCCCATAGGCAGTGTGGCATTCCCACATCCCATTCCTCATGAGCAGTGTAGCATCCCCCTCCCATTCCCCATATAGGCAGTGTGGCATTCTCCCCTCCCATTCCCCATATAGGCAGTGTGGCATTCTCCCCTCCCATTCCCCATATAGGCAGTGTGGCATTCCCCCCCTCCCATTCCCATATAGGCAGTGTGGCATTCTCCCCTCCCATTCCCATATAGGCAGTGTGGCATTCCCCCCTCCCATTCCCATATAGGCAGTGTGGCATTCCCCCCTCCCATTCCCATATAGGCAGTGTGCATTCCCCCCTCCCATTCCCCATATAGGCAGTGTGGTATTCTCCCCTCCCATTCCCATATAGGCAGTGTGGCATTCCCCCCTCCCATTCCCCATATAGGCAGTGTGGTATTCTCCCCTCCCATTCCCATATAGGCAGTGTGGCATTCCCCCCCCTCCCATTCCCCATATAGGCAGTGTGGCATTCTCCCCTCCCATTCGCATATAGGCAGTGTGGCATCCCCCCTCCCATATAGGCAGTGTACCATTTCCCCCCTCATTCCTCATAGGCAGTGTGGCATTCCCACATCCATTCCTCATGAGCAGTGTGGCATCCCCCTCCCATTCCCCATATAGGCAGTGTGGCATTCTCCCCTCCCATTCCCCATATAGGCAGTGTGGCATTCTCCCCCTCCCATTCCCCATGAGCAGTGTGGCATTCCCCCCTCCCATTCCCCATATAGGCAGTGTGGCATTCTCCTCTCCCATTCCCCATATAGGCAGTGTGCATTCCCCCCTCCCATTGCCCATAGGCAGTGTGGCATTCCCCCTCCCATTCCCCATAGGCAGTGTGGCATTCCCACATCCCATTCCTCATGAGCAGTGTGGCATTCCTCCCTCCCATTCCCCATATAGGCAGTGTGGCATTCTCCCCTCCCATTCCCCAATAGGCAGTGTGGCATTCCCCCTCCATTCCCCATATAGGCATTGTGGCATTCCCCCCTCCCATTCCCCATATAGGCAGTGTGGCATTCCCCCCTCCCATTCCCCATATAGGCAGTGTGGCATTCCTCCCTCCCATTCCCCATATAGGCAGTGCGGCATTCCCCCCTCCCATTCCCCATACAGGCAGTGTGGCATTCCCCCCTCCCATTCCCCATATAGGCAGTGTGGCATTGCCTCTCCCATTCCCCATAGGCAGTGTGGCATTCCCCCCCCCTGTTCCCCATATAGCAGTGTAGCATTTCCCCCCTCATTCCCCATAGGCAGTGTGGCATTCCCCCATCCCATTCCCCATAGGCAATGTGGCATTCCCCCATCCCATTCCCCATAGGCAGTGTGGCATTCCCCCCTCCCCTTCCCCATATAGTCAGTGTGGCATTGCCCTCTCCCATTCCCCATAGGAAGTGTCGCATCCCCCCTCCCGTTCCCCATATAGGCAGTGTAGCATTTCCCCCCCTCATTCCCCATATAGGCAGTGTGCCATTCCCCCATCCCATTCCCCATAGGCAGTGTGGCATTCCCCCCTCCCATTCCCCATATCAGCAGTGTGGCTTTCCCCCCTCCCATTCCCCATATAGGCAGTGTGGCATTCCTCCCTCCCATTCCCCATATAGGCAGTGTGGCATTCCCCCCTCCCATTCCCCATATAGGCAGTGTGGCATTGCCCTCTCCCATTCCCCATAGGAAGTGTGGCATCCCCCCTCCCGTTCCCCATATAGGCAGTGTAGCATTTCCACCCTCATTCCCCATAGGCAGTGTGGCATTCCTCCATCCCATTCCCCATAGGCAGTGTGGCATTCCCCCATCCCATTCCCCATATAGGCAGTGTAGCATTTCCCCCCTCCCCTTCCCCATAAGCAGTGTGGCATTCCCCCTCCCATTCCCATAGGCAGTGTGGCATTCCCCCCTCCCATTCCCCATATAGGCAGTGTGGCATTGCCCTCTCCCATTCCCCATAGGAAGTGTGGCATCCCCCCTCCCGTTCCCCATATAGGCAGTGTAGCATTTCCACCCTCATTCCCCATAGGCAGTGTGGCATTCCTCCATCCCATTCCCCATAGGCAGTGTGGCATTCCCCCATCCCATTCCCCATATAGGCAGTGTAGCATTTCCCCCCTCCCCTTCCCCATAAGCAGTGTGGCATTCCCCCTCCCATTCCCATAGGCAGTGTGGCATTCCCCCATCCCATTCCTCATGAGCAGTGTGGCATCCCCCTCCCATTCCCCATATAGGCAGTGTAGCATTCTCCCCTCCCATTCCCCATAGGCAGTGTGGCATTCCCCCCTCCCATTCCCCATAGGAAGTGTGGCATCCCCCCTCCCATTCCCATAGGAAGTGTGGCATCCTCCCTCCCATTTCCCATATAGGCAGTGTAGCATTTCCCCCCTCATTCCCCATAGGCAGTGTGGCATTCCCCCATCCCATTCCTCATGAGCAGTGTGGCATCCCCCTCCCATTCCCCATATAGGCAGTGTAGCATTCTCCCCTCCCATTCCCCATAGGCAGTGTGGCATTCCCCCCTCCCATTCCCCATAGGCAGTGTGGCATCCCCCTGCCATTCCCCATATAGGCAGTGTGGCATTCTCCCCTCCCATTCCTCATAGGCAGTGTGGCATTCCCCCATCCCATTCCCCATAGGCAGTGTGGCATTCCCACATCCCATTCCTCATGAGCAGTGTGGCATCCCCCTCCCATTCCCCATAGGCAGTGTGGCATTCCCCCCTCCCATTCCCCATAGGCAGTGTGGCATTCCCCCCTCCCATTCCCCATATAGGTAGTGTGGCATTCCCCCCTCCCATTCCCCATATAGGTAGTGTGGCATTCTCCCCTCCCATTCCCCATATAGGCAGTGTGGCATTCCCCCCTCCCATTCCCCATATAGGCAGTGTGGCATTCTCCCCTCCCATTCCCCATATAGGCAGTGTGGCATTCCCCCCTCCCATTCCCCATATAGGCAGTGTGGCATCCCCCCCCCCCCATTTCCCATATAGGCAGTGTGGCATTGCCCTCTCCCATTCCCCATAGGCAGTGTGGCATTCCCCCTCCCATGCCCCATAGGCAGTGTGGCATCCCCCCAATCCCATTCCCCATAGGCAGTGTGGCATCCCCCCCAATCCCATTCCCCATATAGGCAATGTTGTATCCCCCATCCCCTTAATCAGTGTGGCGTTTCCCCAACCCCCTCCCAAAAAATAAAAGGTATACTTACATGAACGCTGTCCCCATTCGGCCACTGAGAGATGAGTGTTTCTGTCAGTTTGTTTGAGAGGCAGTGGCGGTGCCGAAAGCCAGAGCGGGGGCAGCTGGCGCGAGATTGATGTAACTTTTTTTTACATTCACCCAATAAGACACATTGAAATGTTCCCCCCACTTTTAGGAAAAAAATAGTGCGTCTTATATGGCGAAAATTGCTTAATTTACAAATTGTCCCTCTTTCCCACCCTGAAAAGTTGGGAGGTATGAGAAGGGCATCCCAAATCGAGATACCCCAGAGGTAAGCTGTGACCTAGCCCTGGAATCTCTTGGATTGTAAAGGCAGGTAACATCGCTTTGGGTCCTCTTTAGTTTGGGTTGCCCCACTGTGTGACCCCCCTCCATTGCATGCAGTTGTTACCTTTCCTCTGGTCCCTTGCCGCATTCTTGGGCAGCAGGCATCCCTGCAGCTGAGGCGCGCTCCCCTATTCAGATAGGCTGAGGGCGGGAGTGCAGGGAAAATGTACTGGTTGGAGGTGGCATAAGGAAAGCGCCTAATTAATTAAAAGTTGCTGGATGGAGGGGGCAGAGACTTGGGGCCTTATTCATGAAGGGATAGCGCCAGGTAGTGCCTTGTAAGCAGCAGGTAGCGTCAAGTAGCGGCAGGTGAACGCCGGCCACAACACGCAATTACACATTTATGAAGTAGATTCTGTTAAGCGACTGGGATAACGCCATGTAGCGTCCAATTCATCATTATCCCAGCCTCAGCGTACAGCGCTGGTGTTCATCCTTGGATGAACCTGACATGCTCCTATAAATTTCAATGGACGTTCTTTTACTTCTCTTTAAACAGGGGGTTTTTATTATTTTTTTTATTCTCAAATAATGTTGTGACCTCTCCTGGGCTAGAAAAAGCCATTTTTGAAAACTTTTTCCCATTTTTTATATATTTATGCAGAATTGACATTACAGGTCTGGCATTAATGTGTTCATGTCACAATGTTATAACAATGTAATTCCATATGTTTTCGCTTTGTTACTGGTGGATACATGTTAAAAAACAGCCTTTAATAACACAGCCTCCGGCGCTCTGGCCTATTTTTGAGCGCCGGCGGTGTGTGAGGCTGTTTTTTTGATGAATATAGTGTGAGTCGGTCGCACTGACCAGTCGCTACCATTCGCTCCTATACAGCGATGTACTGCTCATATAGCGGCTCCCCACAATGTATTCATAAATGCTGCACAGCGACTGAGGCGCTCTGAACTAGCGAACCACGGCTGAGCACAGCGACTACTAGCGGGTGCTCTGAAATGCCTGCTACAGACGCTCATCTGTCGCTACCTGCTGCTAGTAATGAATCAGCGTGCCCATTTAAAGGGACTGTCCAGGCAACTCAAATGTACCCACCTTTCCTCCCGATGTAGCTGATTGGTCCTAGTCTGGCAATGTAAAACCCACCTCTTGTGAGATGGAGTACTGCACCATGCAGGTTCCTCGTCCATTCTTACACGTGGCCGCCCCCCATGATTACCTGTAATCTTACCATGCTTCCATGGTGGCATCCCTAGCAACCCAAGCATATCTGAATGGCTGGCAGTGGGTTTGCGCAGCCATCAGGGGGCGCTCCGGCAATCCGAATATTCAGGAAGAGATTGCTGGGCATTAAAGTGAACCAAAATCTGGGATTTTCACTATCCCGGGTTTTGGTCAATAGCTTTGGGGCCTCTTCTCTTGGGGTATTTTGCTGCTCTTCACCAGATTCTTTGACTGTGAATATTAATATGCAGCTAAGGACACTGCATGTGGGCTTAGCTGCACACACGTCGGCACCCCTCAGCATCCCTCCCACCAGACCTAGAGAGATTTAAAGGGATGCCAGCTGTGAATGTGGGTTCACCAATGAATATCAGGTGACTAGGGGGGATTTCACAATTCAGAATACCCCAGGGGTGGGTATTTAACCGGACCTAGAGTCTTATAGATGCTAGATCTGGTTGTGGTTCACTTTAATATGCACTATGGAATCCCTGGTAAGTATACTCTCATATCAATTCCTGGCAATGGGGAATAGGCCGACCCTGAAGTATTTTAGATTCTAGGGCTGGTCATGTTTAGGTCTGCATAAAGGCATTGCCTGCGCTGCAGTTGATGTGTGATGAATATTTCATGGCTCTATTTCGCTGCTGACATCCAGGCGGGATAATCAGATGGGAGTGCCGGGAAAGGTCAGGATTTCTACAGGGAACGTCTGTGATGGGATCACGCCCAGTAATTGTTCTTAAGCTCCCGTCGGAGACCCTCGCCCCCAGGGCTGCAATACGCGCTGCCTGCTCTGATGCTATATTGTCTAAACACAATATTGATTTTTTCCCTTCATATCTGTCGATAATACGACACCAGGAGGAGGAGTGCCAGGGTCATGTGACTCCAGTTAAGGAGCCCCCCCCCAACGCCATACAGTGCATGGCTGAGCACGAAGCTCTGAAGGGAGTGTATATTGGTTAATGTAAAACCATACAGCTTATTCATCAGATAAAAAATACCTAGCTGAGCTCTATTTGATGGGGGGCAGGAAACTCACCTCACACCCCCCCCCTCACACCATCAGTGAGCCCTGCATTAGAGAGATACTCACCTTGTCCTAGCAGAGCTCCATCTATTGGGAGACAGGAAACTAACCTCACCTCCCCCCTCACGCCATCAGTGAGCCCTGCATTAGCGCAATACTCACCTTTTCCTAGCAGAGTCTCATACAATAGGGGACAGAAAACTAACCTCACCTCCCCCCTGTTTATGAGAGGTTCCCTTTCAGGAAAGCTTTACATCTCTGCTCTGGCTTGGCACCAGGGGATCGGACCTTGAGGCCTCCATAGCGATCAGCAGCGGTGCGGGCTTGCATCATATTCTGCAAGCGTTCGTTTTTCATAAATAATCTACGAGTCTGCAGTGGTGGCCAGGTTGCCATGGAAACGCCTGCACCCCTCAAGGCCTCGCTCGGGCAGACTGAGCAGCCGCTCTTGAAGGGCCTTTGCGCACAATTCAAGTCAATATACACAGCGGAGAGGGGCACAGCTCCATTTACTGTAACACACCTGCACCACTCATACAGAAAGAAAGAAGTGATGAGAGAACTGTCAGCAGAGGATGAAGGTGTTGCACGTGGCAACCAGAGAGGTAACTTGTTTTCTTCTTTTAGAAAATGAAACGGGCAACCTTAACGGTTAATATGGGCAGCAACCTTGCTTCAAGCAACCAAACCGGCATTACAATAATTGGTTGCTATAGACTGACCTTACTCAAAGGATTTGGGATGCCCCAGGGGAAAGCCATTGGCTGGCCGTAGAAGCCAGGACCAGCTACAGGTTTATGCGCATCCTTGGACTATAAGCGTCTCAGTGGGCTCTTTGCGGTGTGGTATGACATGCATTGCATGTATGGTGAAAATTGCCAAAGAATAGAAAAAAAAAATAAATCATAGAAGGAATAAAAAATAGAAAGAATGACACAAAAGAGATATAAAGAACAAAAAAGAAAGCAGGAAAGAAAGAGAAAATGAATGTAAAAAAAATGGAACAAATATAAAAAAATAAAAGGAAAGAAATTAAATGAAATGAAAAGGAACAAAAGCATAGAATGGATGACAGAAACAAAGAAAGAAAAAATTAATGACAGAAAAAAGAAAGCAGGAAAGAGAGGCATGGAAGGAATGGGAGAAAGAGATGGAAGAAAAGAAAAGGAAGAAAGAATAGAACTGACAGAAAAAGGAGAAGGGAAAAAGAAAAAAAAGGAATGGCAGAATGAACAGATAAAATAAAATAAACAAAAAATAGATGGAAAGAAAGAAAAAGACTAAAGGGAAAGAAATTATTAGAAGGATTAGAAGGAAAGAAAGTATGATAAAGAAAATGAATGACAGAAGGAACCAATGAAAGAAACAAAGAAAATATGGAAAGAAAAAAAAATATATAAAGAAAAAAAGAATTGAATAAAAGAAACAATAGAAGGGCTTACAGGAATAATAGAAAGGAAGGAAGGGAGGGTGGGAATGGCAGAAAGAACAGATGAAAGAAAACAAAGAATAGAAGGAAAGAAACAAATATTAGAAGGGCTGACAGAAATAATTGATGGAAAGAAGAAAGAAAGAAAGAAAGAAAGAAAGAAAGGGAATGGCAGAGAGAACAGATAAAAGAAACAAACAGAAGGAAACAAAGAATAGAAAATAGGAGGAAACAAAGAATAGAAGGATTGACAGAAAGAAAGGCTCTCAATGGCCAATCTGCTCCTGGCTGACGGTCCTTAGCCCTTGTTATTGCACGACCCTGAGTCCTGCATAGGGGCTGCCCAAGGTATTGGGAATGAAGGGCCCCAGGAAAAAGGGGAGGGGGGCTTGGTTTCACTCAGCAGGGTATGTCCCAGGGGAAAGCCAGTCTTTTGGACTCCAGGGCTGGCTGCTCTGGGTTTTGGTCCCTATGGGCAAGATCGAGCCCCACTTACTGATCACATGACACAACTCACCCAATGATTTTCTGTTGGCTGAAAAAAGCTGAGCCATCTTAAATATTATATATATATATATATATATATATATATATTTTTTTTTTTTTTTTTTTTTTTTTAAATATAACATATCCTATGTTATGGATGCCCTGGGGGTGAAATCCTGTTACAGGGCCAGCTCTAGGCTTGTGCGGACCCTTGGGCAATAGAGACTCATTGGGCCCCTTGCTATGATACTCCATACATGAGGCTCGATTCAGAGACACATTCGTCCGGACTTCCGTAGCTGTCTGTGAAAGTTTTGGTGGGTGTTTGTCATTTTTTGGCTTTTTTTCGTATATTTTCCACTCGTACGAACGTTCGAGAACATGCGTATATGCTCTTTCGATAATGGTGCCAAAATCGGAAGATTTTCGTTACTTCGGGAGCTTTTTCCCACCAAATCGGAAATGTTTCGTCCGTTCAGAATTTTTTCGTTATTGCAATGGGCTTGCGATTAATTCAGAGAGCTGATTGCCGATGGTCCCACACCTCATAAATTCGTTTCAGGGCAAAAACATTCCCGGCACCTTTTTGACTACGGGAGCGCGAGCCAGCCATGGACGAGGCTACTGCCTTTGAGGAGCATGAGGATCTGCAACTCATGGGCATTGAGATCGTCCGGAGGGCACAGACCAGATTGCACCGGCGGCGACGCATGGACATCAATAGCATGCATGACACTGAGCTGTTCGAGCTGACCAGGCTTAATCGCGCTTCCCTCCATAAATTATATAGTGAGCTGCGGCCATGGTTAGCCCGCACCACAAGGAAGGGGCAAGCAATTTCAGGTATGACCAAGATGCTTGGCTGCCTGCAATTTTTGGCGAACGGCTCGTTCCAGAGGCTGGGTGCCCTCTCCGTGGGGATTTCACAGCCTACGCTGAGCCGCGCGCTATCCCAATTTTTGGAAGGCATGGCTACCATAACTCGGAAATATATTTGTTTCCCTGAGGATATGGTAGCCAGAAACGCCATTAAGCTGGCATTTTTTAATATCGCCGACATGCCCAATGTCATGGGTGCTATTGACTGCACCCACGTTGCCCTCGTCCCTCCGTCAAGCGACGAGTATATATACAGGCAAGTTTTGGCTTCCATTGTCTCTAAATATTTGTGTGTCCCTTCTTTGCTCAATCACATTATTCGTTTGGTTCATTGCCAATAGTCCCTCCTTTCCTGCAAAGCTTCCTTGTGACTAATCTCGCCATTTGTAGTAACTTTCATTGCCAATAGTCCCTCCTTTCCTGCAAAGTTTCCTTGTGACTAATCTCGCCATTTGTAGTAACTTTCATTGCCAATAGTCCCTCCTTTCCTGCAAAGCTTCCTTGTGACTAATCTCGCCATTTGTAGTAACTTTCATTGCCAATAGTCCCTCCTTTCCTGCAAAGTTTCCTTGTGACTAATCTCGCCATTTGTAGTAACTTTCATTGCCAATAGTCCCTCCTTTCCTGCAAAGTTTCCTTGTGACTAATCTCGCCATTTGTAGTAACTTTCATTGCCAATAGTCCCTCCTTTCCTGCAAAGCTTCCTTGTGACTAATCTCGCCATTTGTAGTAACTTTCATTGCCAATAGTCCCTCCTTTCCTGCAAAGTTTCCTTGTGACTAATCTCGCCATTTGTAGTAACTTTCATTGCCAATAGTCCCTCCTTTCCTGCAAAGCTTCCTTGTGACTAATCTCGCCATTTGTAGTAACTTTCATTGCCAATAGTCCCTCCTTTCCTGCAAAGTTTCCTTGTGACTAATCTCGCCATTTGTAGTAACTTTCATTGCCAATAGTCCCTCCTTTCCTGAAAAGCTTCCTTGTGACTAATCTGGCCATTTGTAGTAACTTTCATTGCCAATAGTCCCTCCTTTTGTTTAGTCCCTCTAGGTTAATATACACTCAGATTTTACATCTTCACTCATTGCAATCACTCCCTCCTTGCTAATGCTCCCTCCTTGCCAAGAGTGTATGTGCACCAACGGCCCTTATTTATAAATTAGTCCCAAAGTTAGTTATTTCAAAGTAAAACATTTGTAAGTGTCCTTTTAATAGAACAAGTAAGACTGTCAAGGCTTAAACAGTGTTCTTCTTTTACATGTTACATTTTGACATAGGCTGTTTGAAGTGTGCGTTGGATTTGTTTACTAAACGTAATTTTTGGGTGGTTTCTGTTTCCTTTTTCACCAGAAATCGCAAAATGGGCCATTCGCTGAATGTGCAAGCGGTGGTGGCCCAGGACCTGCGCTTTCTGAGCGTCCTGGCAGGCTACCCTGGCTCAGCCCATGATGCGTATATCCTGCGCAGATCTGGATTATTCCGCCGGTTTGAGTCAGGGGAATTTGCGGGTGCATGGCTCCTTGGTAAGTTGGCTCAAATTATCGCTTTGGATTCTATATGTATGGCCAAGTTTGATGTTGGATTTACCTTTCAGAAACGCTGCCTTGCCCCTCACCTTGTGAACATGTGTAAGCACACTGGAACCATTAGCTTAGACAAACTCCATTTGCTGCAAAATTGTTTTGCCTGCATTGTTTTAATTAATAAGTGTAATGTGAGGCCAAGTCTGAAACAGCCTTCGAAACCATTTTCTTTCTAAATCTGTAATTGACTTTACCAGAGAGTCAGCGCCATCTTTGCTTCCATGCATTTAACTTACTGAGTAGAGGTGAGCGGGATAAAGTGCAGGGGCAGGCTTACACCGGTTTGGGAGTAAGGCAAGAATTCTAAAGGGGCAGCTCAAGTTAGACCATACTACATTGTTCTGCAGCACAGGCAGGAAACAATATCTGCTAACAGTCTGCCTGAATGCCCAACATCCCCAGTATTATTTGCCTACTTTGGACCCACATCTATCACATATGTTTAATTCTTGTTTTAGCATCTGCAATCTGTATGCTCATGTTTGTGTGACAATGTCACATACCTCTTTTATTTTTATTGCAGTAGTAATGTTGCGTGGCAATGTATGATTTCCTGTTATTAATTTTTTTGGTTTTTTTTGGGTTATTTAGGAGATTTGGGCTATCCACTACTGCCGTGGCTCATGACTCCGGTCCTCCGGCCACAAACTCCAGCACAAGAGGCCTATAACCGTGCACATCGAAAGACCAGGGCAGTGGTGGAGAGGGCCTTTGGACTCCTCAAGACCCGGTTTCGGTGCTTGGACCACACTGGGGGCTCCCTGCAGTATGACCCGAAAAAGGTCATTGACATCATAATGGCATGTGCCGCGCTCCATAATTTAGCCATTATGCAAAGGGTCCCCCGATATCTGGATTGCCCACCCTCTTCACCCTCCGATGAGGCAGACGACGCCTATGTGGGCCAGCCAAGTGCGTCTGGGCAAGCCGTGCGGGCAAATTTAATAGCCACACATTTTTCCTAATTTATATTTTTTTTTTTTTTTGGTTTTAAAAAATTTTGGCTATGTTTAATTTCATTATGAAGTAAACAATAATGAATTTGTGCAACCCAAAAAATAAAATATGTTGGAGTATTTATTTGGAGACCTTGGTTCTTGTTTGTTTTCGTCCCAACTTGAACTCATCTTTCTATATCAAAACACCACACACATGAGCTTGTTCAAAACAAAATGTTTACTACTTAGTAAAAGGTATATGTGAGCCAAACAGAATCGGAGGTGAGTGCCCCTCACATACTTTGGGACCACACCTGTACATGCAATTATGTTCAATACATTTGTACACAAAATAAATAGCACAAAATGAATCCCTCTCCTGCTTGGCCACATTTTCCACCGACACAGGTCGAAAGCAATCCTAGCTATGCCACATCTACACCTGTAAGTCAGTGGGCCACCCAAACAAGAACACCCAGTCCCAATCCAAATCCAGTACAATCACAGCCAGGGTCCAAGGTCTTTGATGTTGAGGCCAGAATGTCACCCAATCATGCCGCCAAACATGAGGAGCCACCACAAATGTTATTGTGGCCAGGGCAGGCGCGCAACACCTTAAGTGGCCGATTCACTGAGTCTGGGACTCTGGCATTGGCTACTGGGCTACCTCAGGCCTTGAATGAGCTATATGGTGGATAATCAAAAGCAACCGAGCAAGAACAGCGCCAAATGTGTGATTTTTAGCCCTCACCAGACAAGTCAATCCAGTGGGTAGGTTTTGCAAAGATATGGACCAGATTCATGCCTAACACACCTTAATATGTGTGATGCCCATAGAACCCAGGTTGTGGCCCTGTGTGGGGGGGGGCCATAACATGGGCCTGTGTGGCATTCAGAATCTGCAACTGTTCCAAAATGTGTCTTTGGTTAGTGTGCATTTCGGCCATGCCTGACCTAATTTCTGAAGTCAAGTTGGCCATGTGGCTGTTATGGGTCCTCAATTCAGTCAGCACGGCACTGAAGGTAGTATTTAGGGACTCTAATTGGCCCCTAATATGCTCCTGATTTTGTTGGTTTTGGCGCCGAAAAAGGCGCCTCTCATGGTGCCATGCTGACTCCATCATCTGCACGCCCCTCCCCTGGGAAACTGGGCGACGTTGCTGAGTACGCCGCCCAATTCCCCGGGTTGTGGGGCGTGCAGATGATGTGGCTCGAGGACCCCCAACAGCCACAGGTCTGCTCGCCAAATCCTCAGCAGCAGATCTGAAACTGGGGACTGGAGGGTCAGTCTCTGCATGCTGCCCACGATGTGCAGGCAGCATGCAGCCAGCTTCACTCTGCTGCTGTGGATTTGGCGGAGACACATTTTGGGACAGTTGCAGATTCTGTCCCAGGGGAAGATCTTCAGAATCTCCTATGAAGCTTCCATCTTCCTCCTGCTCCTGGATTTGCTCCATCAGTGTGTGGCTCTGTTGGGGACATGTAAAAAAAAACAGGTTCAGTGTGTGGAATACCTATAAAAACCACACAAGCCAAACATGGCAAGCTACATGCATACACAACACCCTCAAAATACACTTACCGTAGACATCGGATCCTGGGTCCTATGCAGCGCGGAAGAAGACGGACGCGGTAACATGGCAGAGGAGTCCCCACTAGCTGAGGGATGATGCTGGCCTGGTTTGGAAGAAAAACAGCGATTAATACACACAACTATGCATAGTTTATGATTAAGAACACATATGCTAATCCAAGAAACGTGGCAAAGCAGTAAGGGCCCCTCCCACAACGTGGCCACTTGGCATTCGCTAGGAATCCCATTACATTAGTGCATGGATTGTTAAACCAGACTAGACACATCACGTGTCTCAAACCAAACATGCAAAGAATGGCTGATGTGTGAGTTGCAACATCCCTTTAAGGGGAGGAAGTTAACACACTAAGGTGGGAAAAAGCACTTACAATATGATTCTGGTGGGGCACATTTGTATGGCATAAACCCTTCCTAGAAAACCATCTTAATCAGTTGTGCAACTAAACCAGCTCCAAACAAATTGACCAACAGGCAAAGATGTTATTGTGGCGTGTGCTTCTCAATTAATACATAGCACCCATTCCTTTTTGACACTTCTAAGTGACATATTTGTCACACATTTCATTAAACATCATGTATGTGGATGTCAATTTGCACATTACCAGGCCACACCCATGACACTCCCTAGTCAAAGTGAGCACTCCTAACAAACCCACCCCCTACAGCCATGTGCTTAGCTAGCCCTTGCTCCCACCCCCTAGAGCCATGTGCTTAGCTAGCCCTTGCTCCCACCCCCTAGAGCCATGTGCTTAGCTAGCCCTTGCTCCCACCCCCTAGAGCCATGTGCTTAGCTAGCCCTTGCTCCCACCCCCTAGAGCCATGTGCTTAGCTAGCCCTTGCTCCCACCCCCTAGAGCCATGTGCTTAGCTAGCCCTTGCTCCCACCCCCTAGAGCCATGTGCTTAGCTAGCCCTTGCTCCCACCCCCTACAGCCATGTGCTTAGCTAGCCCTTGCTCCCACCCCCTACAGCCATGTGCTTAGCTAGCCCTTGCTCCCACCCCCTACAGCCATGTGCTTAGCTAGCCCTTGCTCCCACCCCCTACAGCCATGTGCTTAGCTAGCCCTTGCTCCCACCCCCTACAGCCATGTGCTTAGCTAGCCCTTGCTCCCACCCCCTACAGCCATGTGCTTAGCTAGCCCTTGCTCCCACCCCCTACAGCCATGTGCTTAGCTAGCCCTTGCTCCCACCCCCTACAGCCATGTGCTTAGCTAGCCCTTGCTCCCACCCCCTACAGCCATGTGCTTAGCTAGCCCTTGCTCCCACCCCCTACAGCCATGTGCTTAGCTAGCCCTTGCTCCCACCCCCTACAGCCATGTGCTTAGCTAGCCCTTGCTCCCACCCCCTACAGCCATGTGCTTAGCTAGCCCTTGCTCCCACCCCCTACAGCCATGTGCTTAGCTAGCCCTTGCTCCCACCCCCTACAGCCATGTGCTTAGCTAGCCCTTGCTCCCACCCCCTACAGCCATGTGCTTAGCTAGCCCTTGCTCCCACCCCCTACAGCCATGTGCTTAGCTAGCCCTTGCTCCCACCCCCTACAGCCATGTGCTTAGCTAGCCCTTGCTCCCACCCCCTACAGCCATGTGCTTAGCTAGCCCTTGCTCCCACCCCCTACAGCCATGTGCTTAGCTAGCCCTTGCTCCCACCCCCTACAGCCATGTGCTTAGCTAGCCCGTGCTGCGTATGTGTATGTTTCTATACATTTGTGTGGTCATTCAGACATTACTAACCTGCAGGAATTGGTGGGTTGTCGGTGTCCTGCTGGCCTGAGTGTCCCTCTAAGGCCACGGGATGTAATAAGGACAGCACCATCTCCTCAGCCGGTGTAAAGCGCATTTTGGTTGGGAAACCTCCGCCAGTTGTTTCGCTGAAAAACATAGTAAGCATAATTAAGCGCACTGATGGACAGACAAGAATAATAAAAACCCAAACCTTAGCTATGTACCTGTGCATCCGCCGTAGATTCTCTTTCTTCCGCACTGCATATTTCAGGTCCGAAATCTTCCGTTGAATCTGGTCCATATCTTTACGTTCCTCACCCGCTGCATTGACTTGCCTGGTGAGTTGTTCAAAAATCTCGGTTTTGCGCTGTTTACTGGTGTGTTTTGATCTTCTACCATATAGCTCATCAAAATGTAAGGTGAGACCAGTAGCCAATGCCAGAGTTTGGGACTCAGCAAAACGGCCACCCAAGTGTCCTCTGCGCAAGTTGCGCCCTCTTCGGGGTGGTTGTGGCTCCTCACTGCTTGGTTGCAAATGGGGTGACATTCTGGCCTGGGGGGATGGAGGAGACCTCAAGGACTGGAGGCTGGCTGTTGATCTTACTGGACTTGGGAAGGGACTGGGTGTTCTTGGCTGGGTGGACCCTGAAGTTGCAGGTGTAGATGTGGCATAGGGTGAATGCATGCCAACCTGTGCCGGAGGATAATGTGGGCGAGCAAGAGAGGGTGTTGGCGACCTTGAGCTGCTGCTGTGGCTCTGTGGGGCCTTGGAGGTGGTTGGCTGGGTCTGTGGGCCCTTGGAGGTGGTCGGCTGGGGCTGTGGGCCCTTGGAGGTGGTCGGCTGGGTCTGTGGGGCCTTGGAGGTGGGTTGCTTGGCCTTCGTTTTTGAGCCACGTGCGGGGGGGGAGGGGGCCGTTGGCCTTTGGCGGGTTTTCGGGCTTCTGGAGCGTGTCCTGGTTTGGCCCCTGCGGCGCCTTGGGCCCCTGCTGCGGCTTCTGGACCGGGAGGTGGTTCGGCCCCTGCGGCGCCTTGGGCCCCTGCTGCGGCTTCTGGACCGGGAGGTGGTTCGGCCCCTGCTGCGCCTTGGGCCCCTGCTGCGGCTTCTGGACCGGGAGGTGGTTCGGCCCCTGCGGCGCCTTGGGCCCCTGCTGCGGCTTCTGGACCGGGAGGTGGTTCGGCCCCTGCTGCGCCTTGGGCCCCTGCTGCGGCTTCTGGACCGGGAGGTGGTTCGGCCCCTGCGGCGCCTTGGGCCCCTGCTGCGGCTTGTGGACCGGGAGGTGGTTCGGCCCCTGCTGCGGCTTCTGGCCCAGTGTTTTTGGCCTTTGCCTATGGCCTTGGTGCCACGTGGGGGGGGTGATGTGGGGCAGGGTGGGGTGGGGCTTCGTCCCCTCTTACCCATCTGTGGGCCAGGAGTTTTAGCAGCCTTGGTTACCTTGCCCCTTGGTTGTGGTGGTGCTGCAACCTCCTTTTTTGCCGCAGCCTTGGTGGTAGCCCTTAGTCGGGCTTTAGGCTCTTGCGACCGTGTTTGCGGACCCACGCCCTGCTCAGCCTGCTTGCTCTGCTTCTTAGCTGGAAGTTGTCTTTTTGGTGCCATTTTGTGTGGACTCTCAAAGAGAATGAGCTGTGTGTGCAGGGACCTTTAAATAAGGTCTCCGGCGTGTGACGCCTACGCGTTCGCTTACGCGCACGTCCGGCCGTTCGCACGGCCGTGCGAAACCCGGAAACCGCTGGGGCCGTGCTTATCTGCTGCCTAGAAGAAGAAGAAAGATGGCGCCCACTATCTTCACCCGCCAACAAGAAGAGATAATCATGCTTGTAAGTGTCTTTTAACGACTTTGCTTGGATTGTTAATTGTTGCTCTACATGTTAAGGATGCGCTAAAAGTTATATTTTTGTTAAAGCTTTGGTTGGACTACATGCACAACCAAGCGCACACCACACACGTGCCAAACGACAGTGCTGCCATATTTGAAAGTTAACTTAGGCTAAAAGTGTGTGTGTGTATGTGTTCATGTGATTGAACCAAATAATGTATTGTTGCCTCTTCTACATATGCATTTCTGAGTTCTTGCTATGTTTGTTTTTTGTTTTGCAGACCATGCTGGAGCGCAGGTACGACTACCTGCCCAACTCGTTTGCCAAACGAAACGTCGCCCTGGAGATCATCTCGGAGATACAACACCAGACCGACACCACCTTCACCCACACACAGATCATGCAGCATTGGTCGGACCTGAAGCGACTGCACATGCCCCGGGTGCGGAGGTTTTTTGCAATCCATTTCCCAAGTAAGTACATAGCGCTTGCATGCAAGATGTAACTAGGACAGATTTTAGGCCTTTTATTTAGAATGCCTTCTCTTTTGTAGTGTTGGAAATGGATTACAGAATTCGCCGCACCCGGCGGCGCCCAGGCCGACCAGTGCTGCATGATTCTGCAGCTGGGAGTGAAGGTGGTGGATCTCCAGGGCGACGGGCCGACCCCTCCTCTGTGGCCTCCTCAGACCAGCCCCTGGACCTTACCACAGAGGAGGGGCGGCACAGCGTGGGCAGGCAGTCGTACCCTGCCACGCATGCGGGATCCTCTGGTATGTCACTCTTCATGTCTACACCCAAACATCTAATTGCTAGCTCCTGATATCACCAAACTGAATCCTTTATTCTGTCTTTGTAGATGTTTCTGTTGCGGGTGAAGTAGTGGGTGAGGAGGCAGCAGATAGGAGCCCACAAGACCCTGGAGAAGGTGAGTGATGTGACCCAGACTTAGCTAAAAACATTTGAGGACTGCGGAATCAGACATCCAAACTAACCATTTGGCCCATGTTTCAACAGGCACTTCTTCACAGCAGAGCCAGGAACCAGGACCTCAGGGTGTTGTCCCCAACGAGCCATCTCTCGGCCACCAACCAAGTAAGTAGTCATGGCATTATAAAGATTTCTGTCTAAATTCCCATGAACCCCAAAACACATAATGCCCTAGTCAATGCCAATATAAGAGGGACCTGTGGCCACTGAATTAGCTTAATTAGTTGCCCAACTGTCCTGTGGCCACTGAATTAGCTTAATTAGTTGCCCAACTGTCCTGTGGCCACTGAATTAGCTTAATTAGTTTCCCAACTGTCCTGTGGCCACTGAATTAGCTTAATTAGTTGCCCAACTGTCCTGTGGCCACTGAATTAGCTTAATTAGTTGCCCAACTGTCCTGTGGCCACTGAATTAGCTTAATTAGTTGCCCAACTGTCCTGTGGCCACTGAATTAGCTTAATTAGTTGCCCAACTGTCCTGTGGCCACTGAATTAGCTTAATTAGTTGCCCAACTGTCCTGTGGCCACTGAATTAGCTTAATGACCTGTGGCCACTTCCTAACCTTAATTCCTGTCATTAATGACATCTGTGCATTATAGGTAATTTGTTTCTTAAAATACATTAAATCCACAGGTGAGAAACATGTATTGTTCTCCGAATAATTTGTTTTTCTGTTTTTTTGGCAGGGACCACAAGACAGCGACTTGCTGATATGAATCGGAGGGTCCTTGAGTTGGTGGCCGATCTGCAGGCGATGCGGGACACGTTGGGGACAACAGAAGAGGAAGACTAGTGTCCTGGTTCCTGGCCCTGTAGATTTGTAAATAGTTTTATTTGTAGATAGTTTTATTGGTTAAACACCAAAGTTTTTTGTATATAGTTTTAATTTTTTCAAAAAAGTTTTTATTGTATATAGTTTTTAAAGTTTTTTATCAAAAATTAGTGTATATATTTTTAATAACCATCAAAAAATTTGTATATAGTTTTTAATTTTTTAGGGCCAAAGTTGGGCCAAAAATTTTTACACCAAATGGCAATTGCCCAATAAATCAAAAAAAAAAAAAAAACATGTTGTCCCATTTATTTGCACACATACATTTAACAAAAACAAGGGGCCAATGACATATTTGAAAATCAAGATTGTGATGTCCGTGAAGTGATTTGGGTAAGTTTTAGGGTGTGAAAATGGAAGAAGAAACAAGGCGCTAAGTGATTTGGGTAAGTTTTAGGGACCTAAAATGGAAGAAGAAACAAAGCGCTAAGTGATTTGGGTAAGTTTTAGGGTGTGAAAATGGAAGAAGAAACAAGGCGCTAAGTGATTTGGGTAAGTTTTAGGGTGTGAAAATGGAAGAAGAAACAAGGCGCTAAGTGATTTGGGTAAGTTTTAGGGTGTGAAAATGGAAGAAGAAACAAAGCGCTAAGTGATTTGGGTAAGTTTTAGGGTGTGAAAATGGAAGAAGAAACAAAGCGCTAAGTGATTTGGGTAAGTTTTAGGGTGTGAAAATGGAAGAAGAAACAAGGCGCTAAGTGATTTGGGTAAGTTTTAGGGTGTGAAAATGGAAGAAGAAACAAGGCGCTAAGTGATTTGGGTAAGTTTTAGGGACCTAAAATGGAAGAAGAAACAAAGCGCTAAGTGATTTGGGTAAGTTTTAGGGTGTGAAAATGGAAGAAGAAACAAGGCGCTAAGTGATTTGGGTAAGTTTTAGGGTGTGAAAATGGAAGAAGAAACAAGGCGCTAAGTGATTTGGGTAAGTTTTAGGGTGTGAAAATGGAAGAAGAAACAAGGCGCTAAGTGATTTGGGTAAGTTTTAGTGACCTAAAATGGAAGAAGAAACAAAGCGCTAAGTGATTTGGGTAAGTTTTAGGGTGTGAAAATGGAAGAAGAAACAAGGCGCTAAGTGATTTGGGTAAGTTTTAGGGTGTGAAAATGGAAGAAGAAACAAGGCGCTAAGTGATTTGGGTAAGTTTTAGGGTGTGAAAATGGAAGAAGAAACAAAGCGCTAAGTGATTTGGGTAAGTTTTAGGGTGTGAAAATGGAAGAAGAAACAAGGCGCTAAGTGATTTGGGTAAGTTTTAGGGTGTGAAAATGGAAGAAGAAACAAGGCGCTAAGTGATTTGGGTAAGTTTTAGGGTGTGAAAATGGAAGAAGAAACAAGGCGCTAAGTGATTTGGGTAAGTTTTAGGGACCTAAAATGGAAGAAGAAACAAAGCGCTAAGTGATTTGGGTAAGTTTTAGGGTGTGAAAATGGAAGAAGAAACAAGGCGCTAAGTGATTTGGGTAAGTTTTAGGGTGTGAAAATGGAAGAAGAAACAAGGCGCTAAGTGATTTGGGTAAGTTTTAGGGTGTGAAAATGGAAGAAGAAACAAGGCGCTAAGTGATTTGGGTAAGTTTTAGGGTGTGAAAATGGAAGAAGAAACAAGGCGCTAAGTGATTTGGGTAAGTTTTAGGGTGTGAAAATGGAAGAAGAAACAAGGCGCTAAGTGATTTGGGTAAGTTTTAGGGTGTGAAAATGGAAGAAGAAACAAGGCGCTAAGTGATTTGGGTAAGTTTTAGGGTGTGAAAATGGAAGAAGAAACAAGGCGCTAAGTGATTTGGGTAAGTTTTAGGGACCTCAAGGGAAAAGGCAGGATAGCGCGAAGTGGTTAGGGTGAGCTTTAAGGGACCTCAAGGGAAAAGGCAGGATAGCGCGAAGTGGTTAGGGTGAGCTTTAAGGGACCTCAAGGGAAAAGGCAGGATAGCGCGAAGTGGTTAGGGTGAGCTTTAAGGGACCTCAAGGGAAAAGGCAGGATAGCGCGAAGTGGTTAGGGTGAGCTTTAAGGGACCTCAAGGGAAAAGGCAGGATAGCGCGAAGTGGTTAGGGTGAGCTTTAAGGGACCTCAAGGGAAAAGGCAGGATAGCGCGAAGTGGTTAGGGTGAGCTTTAAGGGACCTCAAGGGAAAAGGCAGGATAGCGCGAAGTGGTTAGGGTGAGCTTTAAGGGACCTCAAGGGAAAAGGCAGGATAGCGCGAAGTGGTTAGGGTGAGCTTTAAGGGACCTCAAGGGAAAAGGCAGGATAGCGCGAAGTGGTTAGGGTGAGTTTAGTGATGGAAGTGAAATTATGTAGGCGAGCACTTTAATGAGAGAAGTTTGTAGTGCGCAGGCGCAATATCGTAAGAATTTCGTCTGGCCAGATATTTTAGGAAAAAATGAAGCAGGATGTAGCGGGAAAATGATAGGATTCGTGTGAGGATACGATGGGAAAAGGGCAAAAACGAAAGGCTACGTTGGTAGTTGTGAAAAATGAATCTGAACATTTTCGAAGGAAAATGACAGCCTCGTCTGCGTACTCTGGCATACGAGCACACGGACGCGCTACGGAAGGTTTACGAAGCATGCATAGAATCGCTCGAACGTTCATGCGAGAGCGGGAAATTTTGAAAATCTTACGACGTCGGCACCAAAGCGAAAGTTTTTTTGTGTCTCTCTGAATCGAGCCTATGGTGATAAATTTGCATGTATGATGAATACTGCCAAAGAATAAAAAAATAATAGAAGTAATGACCGAAAAACAAGGAAAAAAAAGAATGAAAGAATAGAAGGAATGACAGAAAAAAATGAAAGCACCAGAGAAAGAAAGAGAAAAAAAGTAATGAGAAAAATGAATCGATGGAAAGAAACAAAGAAATACAAAAAAAAAAATAAATGGAAAGAAACAAAGAATGACAGAAGAAAGGCAGAAAAGAGAGAGTAAATAGAAGGAATGACAGAAAAAAATGAAAGCAGGAGAGAAATAAAGAGAAAAAAAAGTAATGAGAAAAATGAAAGAAAGAAATAAAGAAATACAAAAAAAATAAATGGAAAGAAAAAAAATAAATAGAAAGAAACAAAGAATGACAGAAGAAAGGCAGAAAAGGGAGAGTGAAGGATTGTGAGAAAAAAAGTTAAAAAGAAAGAAAGAGTAGAAGGACTGACAGGAAAAAGGAAGATAAGGAATGACCAAGAAAAGAAATGGAAGAATGAACAAATGAAAGCAAGAAACAGATGAGAATATACAGAACAGAATAGATGAAATGAAAGAAAGAAAAAAGACTAGAAGGAAAGAAACAAAGAATAGAAGGACTGACAGAAATAAGAGAAGGGAAGAAGAAAGAAAGAAAGGGAATAGCAGATAGAACGCATTAAAGGAAGAGACAACAGATGAAAAAAGACTCTCCCAACGGCCAATCTGCCCCTGGCTGACACTCCTAAGTCCTGCATAGTGGCTCCCCAGGGTAGAGGGAATGAGGTGGGCCCTCCCAAGGTGCAGGGGTCCCGGTACCTGCCCAGGTACACCCAGCACTGACACCTGCCCTGCCCTCTGGTTCAGATGGTATTCTTACCTTACTCCAGTGATCCCACGGCACATGCACAGGTTCAGAATAGAGAGCTGGATGATGCTAGCCAATCAATAGATTGCGCCAGACATTGGGAAATGCGCAACAGCTGGGGAAAGGTCAGGGATGCCGCTGCTGGATTGGTGAGTATACTAGGTAAACTGGGGGTTTCGTACACAGGATGCCCGAGACCAGGTCCGGCTCCAGGTTTACATGGGCCCTTGGGCAACAGAGTGCTAAATAAGTCAGAAAGGATAGAAGGAATGACAGAAAGAATAAAATAGAAGGAATGAACTGAAGAAAGAAGTCAAAGAATAGAAGGAATGACAGAAAGAATAAAAGAAATGGCAGAAAAATCTAAATAATCAAAGGAATGACTGAAAGTATAAAATAATAGAATGAAAGAAAAAGAGAGAGACTTTTTAAACTCCAGGGCTGGTTCTAAAGGGCTTTGATCCACATGTTTATTAAAGGGACATTCCACGCAAATGGTTAAATGATCCTGCTATCAGGTCTCCCCCTGCTGGTTGTCAGGGATGACATCTTTCATTCAGCCTGATTTATATTTGTTTATAAGGCCCAGTGAACTCTCTCCCTTCTGCAGAGCCTCCTCAGCAGCAGAGAATGACTCCTCTGTGCAGGTCTCAATGTTACAAAATGTGTTAGCAGAAGGGAGCAAATTCTAGAAATCTTTTCAGGGAACAAAAGATGCCACCCCTGGCAACCTGCATGGGGAGAGCAGCGAATATCACCCTGTTCCTGGAGTGTCCCTTTAATCCTGTGACTTCCAACTTTCCAGAACTTTTCCTCCTTGGTGCAGCGATTCCAGCATTTAGAATATTTCCATCTCTGATATTCCTCAAAGTTAGCTGGCAATACAAATGGCCACTAGGTGGCAGCCTTGCCTTAGAATCCGTAAAGCGGTTCAAAACCCGCGCTACCCTACTGCTAGCCTACCCTCAGGACATCCCACATCTTCTGCCGGGGATGCGGCCAGCCAGCTGCACCCTCGCCACAGTGGCACTTTTGAGAGAGCTAATTATTTTCTGTATTTTGTTCTTTTCATCCTTTCTTTCTTTTCTTTTTCCTTCTTCCTTTCCTTCTATTGTTTTACTCCTTTGAGTATATTTTAATGGTTTGGAACGCAGCAGCGGTGGCATAGAGAAGAAATGAGAGTGGCTGCATCTCCGACTTCCCTTCGGTCTACAGCAAAGTGGTGCATCGGTCTTTCACAAAGTGGTGCACCCCAAATTGGGATGCCCCAGGCCCTGATAGACTCCAGAAACAGGGCGATGGTCCTCTTTAAACAGTGCCAAAAACAGGCCTGGACTCTGACCAATGACTATAAGTCCCTCTTAACAATTGTCCCTGATTTGGAATACCTCTACAGGTATAGAGTCTTAGGAAAACAAAATCAAGCATAGGAACAGGAAATCACTGCACCTTGCAATGGAACATGTCTCTAACTGGAGGGGGTGCGGCCACCGCATAGATGCACAGTTGTTTCCTGTCCACCAATGCTAGGCTCAGTAAGGGTGTGGGTAAGGCGATTGGCATGTCTCTTTGCATAAGAACCTTCTGGCAGTGCTTGAGTTCAACTTCAGCCGCAACCTTTTAAATCTATATGGAGCAAGACATTTAAGGTGGACCAACCAGCAGGCAGCCCTAGAGTCTAAAAGATTCCAGGGCAGGCCATCTCCCGATTTTGGATGTCTTGCTGTGTGTGCCCCCCCCCCCCCCCCCCCCAAATCATCTTCATTCACTCACCTTTTCTGTGGCAAGGACCAAAACCAAGAATAATTGAAAGCCTGGGTTTTGGTCCCCTTTAATTGATATAAAAACATGATAATGAAACAATGGTGAGGAGGAGAGCGGATAATAGAGACATAACAATGGCAGGATGATCGCGGATCAGCTGCAGGATTTGTCGTCAATCAATCTGCTGCATGCGACAATCCCGCTACTGACCGAACCTAAAGCCATCATAATAGGCCGATATCCGCAGCATCAGCACCATCTGACAGCCGGGAACCTCCTAATTCCTGAAATTACTGATCCCTGCCCCAATGACGGATGAGTGGAGATATAGCAGAATTCCCAGCAATGCTTTATCATTTCCACTATGTGACATCTTATTGAGATGCACTGTGAAGATCCGCCTCCTTTCTGCACCGCCATCACCTCCCAACTGCAGTGTGGCCACCCAGAAGGAGATGGGCTTACAATCTCGCCCGGGGGATTTGGGATGCAAATGTGTGAAGCCCCCCGAGTTCATCCCAAAAATTATTTTCCCAGCTCCCAAGCTGCATGTGCGGGGGCTTACCCAACCAGTGTACCATGCATATTAATGAACAATATAGGTCCTGTTTAGACCAGAACTTATGCAAGAGGGTTGTTGGTCCACATTAAAGCGGAACAAGGCCCTCAGTGGCTGGCCCAAATCGGGATGCCCCTTTCTGGGTCATAGTAAATGCTCTGGCCCCCCACGGCAAAGCAAACAATGGCAGACGCATCCCCAGAATCTCTGAGCTTACCTCTTCTGAAGAAGAGGTGAGATTACAAGCTCACTACATTGGGATGCCCCAGGGACAGAATCTCTCAGGTTCACCTATTATTCTTACTATACCGCCAATGCCACGGTGCATGTGAGGGTGGCTTTGGGTGGCTGCATGCCCCCATGGATCTGAATGGCCGGCAAAAGTGAGCACTGCTGAATGGGAGGGCTTAACCAGGGAATTCATAATTAATTGGCGGTTAAGCCGCTTCCCTCCTTGAGCCGCTCCCTATGCCGGCCCTTCAGTGCTATGGCAAAGTGGGGGCTGCAGCGTGAACTATGCATGCACAATGGGATTGCTGGTAAGGTAAGAATAATGGGCGAATTCGGGGTTTTCATATGCCCAACCTTGGTCTTAGTCCACTTTACAGGGGCATCCCACTTTGAGGTCTTTTAGACTCTAGAGCCTGTTGCAAGGAGGAAATATTCTTTTAGGGATTAATTGCCGCCCATATTACCCCAACACCTTATTTTTGAGGGCTGAATTATGGAGTGAGCAGCAGCCGTGCCACCACACTCCTTAAAGGGAACAC
The DNA here is from genome assembly GCA_027917425.1 of Gastrophryne carolinensis. Lineage (NCBI taxonomy): Eukaryota > Metazoa > Chordata > Amphibia > Anura > Microhylidae > Gastrophryne > Gastrophryne carolinensis. Next base: position 73,867,355 of record CM051241.1, read on the forward strand.
TGCTTACTGATGGAATGCCGAATTGTAGAGACAGGATTCTATCAAGCCTCTAAATCAGTATAAAGTATAAAGGTCATGCTCACCGTGACCCTGCAGAAAGCTGCCTGTCCCTCCCTCTAAGTCTCAGTATAAGGGTCGGCCCATGCAGAGAGGCATTGGCCATGTGCCCTCACCCTGACCCTGCAGAAAGCCAGCATTTCTCCCCCTTAATCTCAGTATAAGGGTCGGCCCATGCAGAGAGGCATTGGCCATGTGCCCTCACCCTGACCCTGCAGAAAGCCAGCATTTCTCCCTCTTAATCTCAGTATAAGGGTCGGCCCATGCAGAGAGGCATTGGCCATGTGCCCTCACCCTGACCCTGCAGAAAGCCAGCATTTCTCCCCCTTAATCTCAGTATAAGGGTCGGCCCATGCAGAGAGGCATTGGCCATGTGCCCTCACCCTGACCCTGCAGAAAGCCAGCATTTCTCCCCCTTAATCTCAGTATAAGGGTCGGCCCATGCAGAGAGGCATTGGCCATGTGCCCTCACCCTGACCCTGCAGAAAGCCAGCATTTCTCCCCCTTAATCTCAGTATAAGGGTCGGCCCATGCAGAGAGGCATTGGCCATGTGCCCTCACCCTGACCCTGCAGAAAGCCAGCATTTCTCCCCCTTAATCTCAGTATAAGGGTCGGCCCATGCAGAGAGGCATTGGCCATGTGCCCTCACCCTGACCCTGCAGAAAGCCAGCATTTCTCCCCCTTAATCTCAGTATAAGGGTCGGCCCATGCAGAGAGGCATTGGCCATGTGCCCTCACCCTGACCCTGCAGAAAGCCAGCATTTCTCCCCCTTAATCTCAGTATAAGGGTCGGCCCATGCAGAGAGGCATTGGCCATGTGCCCTCACCCTGACCCTGCAGAAAGCCAGCATTTCTCCCCCTTAATCTCAGTATAAGGGTCGGCCCATGCAGAGAGGCATTGGCCATGTGCCCTCACCCTGACCCTGCAGAAAGCCAGCATTTCTCCCCCTTAATCTCAGTATAAGGGTCGGCCCATGCAGAGAGGCATTGGCCATGTGCCCTCACCCTGACCCTGCAGAAAGCCAGCATTTCTCCCTCTTAATCTCAGTATAAGGGTCGGCCCATGCAGAGAGGCATTGGCCATGTGCCCTCACCCTGACCCTGCAGAAAGCCAGCATTTCTCCCTCTTAATCTCAGTATAAGGGTCGGCCCATGCAGAGAGGCATTGGCCATGTGCGGCGCAGGAAGCTAATTGTCCTTCAGTTGCCACATTGTAACAAATGTATCTCACAGCTTCAGCAAAACAAAGGATGCATCTAAATTAGCTACAATGTAGCAGTAGGTTTTGGGAATCCAATTAGTGGGGGGGGGGGGGGGGTATTCACATGTCCAGTGTATCAGTTATGTGGGTAAATGGGGGATCAGAATTTGCTGCATAAATGCAGACACTCTTGCCCTGAACATTATGCGCTTCTCTTTTTCTCCGTGCAGCAGTGCCGGGTGATTTATAATGTGATAATGTCCTAACCAGACATCAATCCGGCTCAGCCGCCGTGCTGAATCCATCGCTCACCCCTAATGCCTGTGCTCCCCGCAAATCCCCGAGGAACCATACTGGCCTGGTTACCACGGCAATAGAATCCCGCCCCATCGCTCAGGATGAGAGGAGGAAACGCTCTGTGTGCTGAGATCTTGCGTGAAATGGGGGTAACAGTAATTGACTAATGTATGTGTACAAGGGGGACCCAGGACCATGAGACTTTAGTTATACCAATGCACATGGTACTGGGTTGTGGCGGCATCAAGGGTCAGCAACAGGAAGCATGTAAGGATGCGCCCTGTGTGCACCTTACTATTCCTCCAGCTGAGAACACACGTGCAGCAGTTAGAAGTTCTACTGTTAAAGTGGAACAAACCCAGGATTTTCACTATCCCAGGCTGTGGTCCATACTTGGGATGTCCCACTGTGTAAAACGCGCAGTTTCACTCGCCTTACTGGAGATGTCACATTTGCATTCATTATGTGGGTAGAGATGTTCTGTGATGTTTTTGGGTATTGCTTATTCTGTTATTTCTCTGGGTATGGTTTATTCTGTGATCTCTCTGGGTATGGATTATTCTGTGATCTCTCTGGGTAAGGGTTATTTTGTGATCTCTCTCGGTATGAGTTATTCTGTGATGTCTCTGGGTATGAATCATTCTGTGATGTCTCTGGGTATGAATCATTCTGTGATGTCTCTGGGTATGAATCATTCTGTGATGTCTCTGGGTATGAATCATTCTGTGATGTCTCTGGCTATGGATTATCCTGTGATCTCTATGGGTGTGGATTATTCTGTGATTTCACTAGGTATGGTTTATTATGTAATCTTCTTGTCAATGAATTACTCCATGATCACCCTGGGTATAGATTGTTCTGTAAAAGCATTATTCTGTGATTTATCTGGGTATGGTTTAATTGGTTACCTCTCTGGGTATGATTTATTCTGTGACTTCTCTGGATACAGTTTGTTTTTTTCTGTGATCTCTATGACTATGGTTTATTCTGTGATCTCTCTGGGTTTAGTTTATTGTGTGATCTTTCTGGCTATGGATTATCCTGTGATCTCTATGGTGTGGATTATTCTGTGATATCACTAGGCATGGTTTATTATGTAATTACCCTGGCCAATGGATTACTCAATGATGACTCTGGGTATGGATTATTCTGTGAACTGTCTGTACGAGCATTATTTCGTGATTTATCTGGGTATGGTTTATTATGTGATCTCTCTGGGTATGGATTATTTTGTGATTTCTCTGGGTATTGTTTATTCTGTAATTACTCTGGGTATGGATAATTCTGTGATTTCTCTGGGTCTAGTTAATTCTGTGATCTCTTTGGGTATGGTTTATTCTGTAATTTCCCTGGCTATTGTTTATTCCGTGATCTTTCTGGGTATGGATTATTCTGTGTTCTCTCTGGGTATGGATTATTCTGTGATCTCTCAGGGTTTGGATTATTCTGTGATTTCTCTGGCTATTGTTTATTCTGTGATCTCTCTGGGTATGGGTTATTTTGTGATTTCTCTGGGTATTGTTTATTATGTGATCTCTCTTGGGTATGGTTTATTTTGTGATTTCTCTGGGTATTGTTTATTCTGTGATTGCTCTGGGTATGGATTATTCTGTGATCACTCTGGGTCTGGTTAATTCTGTGATCTCTTTGGGTATGGTTTATTCTGTAATTTCTCTGGGTATTGTTTATTCTGTGATCTCTCTGGGTATGGTTATTCTGTGTTCTCTCTGGGTATGGATTATTCTGTGATCTCTCTGGGTATGGATTATTCTGTGATCTTTCAGGGTTTAGATTATTATGTGATTTCTCTGGCTATTGTTTATTCTGTGATCTCTCTGGGTATGGATTATTCTGTGATCTCTCTGGGTATGGATTATTCTGTGATCTTTCAGGGTTTAGATTATTATGCGATTTCTTTGGCTATTGTTTATTCTGTGATCTCTCTGGGTATGGATTATTTTTAATTTCTCTGGGTAATGTTTATTGTGTGATCTCTCTTGGGTATGGTTTATTTTGTGATTTCTCTGGGTATTGTTTATTCTGTGATCACTCTGGGTCTGGTTAATTCTGTGATCTCTTTGGGTATGGTTTATTCTGTAATTTCTCTGGGTATTGTTTATTCTCTGATCTTTCTGGGTATGGATTATTCTGTGTTCTCTCTGGGTATGGATTATTTTGTGTTCTCTCTGGGTATGGATTATTTTGTGATCTCTCTGGGTATGGATTATTTTGTGATCTCTCTGGGTATGGATTATTTTGTGATCTCTCTGGGTGCTCAAATGCTGCCCATTTTTTATAATGTGCCAGTTCACATAAGTACGCTACGTATAAATGTGAACTGGCCCATAAAAAATAATGGGCAGCATTTTCACTTGTGTTGTGACTGTGTTGCCCAACGCAGACCAAGTGGAGAGGTGTGAATAGAGCCTTATTCTGTGAGTTATTCCATGAGTCACTGACCTGCAACCCCCACAGATGGATATATAGGTAGATAAAATAGATTATAAGATGGGAGATAGATTAATAGATAAATAGGTATTAAGAAGTATTTTTCATATGTCGTGCGATGCGTGTTGTAAAAGAAGCAATCACGCTTGGATTGTGAGCTCTGTGGCCCAGCAGGTTGTGTCTGGTGAGAGGAAAGACACTTACCCGGATGAAGAGGATCTTCTCGCCCACCTTGTACCGGCCCTGGGACAGGCGCTCCACGCAGAACTTGGTGGGGCATTTGCAGGGGGGGTCTTGGGAGATGCGTTGTACCTGGAACAAATAGGGAGGAGCAGATTAGTGACACCTTTTGATCATCCAGAGAGAGGCAATCACTTATAGTTGAATGATCAGACTCAGCACTTTGATCCATTAAACATAATTACACATGTCACACACAGCGGGCTCCTGCAGTGGGCAGTAGAAATCATCTTGGGTTAGAGGTTTTTGGCACTGTTAGTACAAACTGTTAACATTAACCCTGCACATTAATCCCTTCTTCTATGCTATCTTGTACATGTATCCCTCCTTCTATGCTGTCCTGCACATTAAGCCCTTCCCCTATGCTGTCCTGCACATTTAAACCCTTCCTCTATGCTGCCCTGGAGATTAAGCCCTTCCCCTATGCTGTCCTGAAAATTAAGCCCTTCCCCTATGCTGTCCTGCACATTAAGCCTTTCCTCTATGCTGTCCTGCACATTAAGCCTCTCCTCTATGCTGTTCTGCACATTAGCCCTTCCCCTATGCTGTTCTGCACATTAAGCCCTTCCTCTATGTTGTCCAGCACGTTAAGCCCTTCCCCTATGCTGTCCTGCACATTAAGCCCTTCCTCTATGCTGCCCTGCAGATTAAGCCCTTCCTCTATGCTGTCCTGCACATTAAGCCCTTCCCCTATGCTGTCCTGCACATTAAGCCCTTCCCCTATGGTGTCCTGCACATTTAAGACCTTCCCCTATGCTGTCCTGCACATTAAGCCCTTCCCCTATGCTGCCCTGCACATTAAGCTCTTCCTCTATGCTGCCCTGCACATTAAGCCCTTCCCCTGTGCTGCCCTGCACATTAAGCCCTTCCTCTAGGCTGTCCTGCACATTAAGCCCTTCCTCTATGCTGTCCTGCACATTAAGCCCTTCCCCTATGCTGCCCTGCACATTAAGCCCTTCCTCTATGCTGTCCTGCACATTTAAGCCCTTCCTGTATGCTGCCCTGCACATTAAGCCCTTCCCCTATGCTGTCCTGCACATTAAGCCCTTCCTCTATGCTGTCCTGCACATTAAGCCCTTCCTCTATGCTGTTCTGCACATTAAGCCCCTCCTCTATGCTGTCCTGCACATTAAGCCCTTCCTCTATGCTGTCCTGCACATTAAGCCCTTCCCCTATGCTGTCCTGCACATTAAGCCTTTCATCTATGCTGTCCTGCACATTAAGCCCTTCCCCTATCCTGCCCTGCACAATAAGCCCTTCCTTTATGCTGACCTGCAGATTAAGCCCTTCTCCTGTGCTGTCCTGCACATTAAGCCCTTCCCATATGCTGCCCTGCACATTAAGCCCTTCCTCTATGCTGTCCTGCACATTAAGCCTTTCCTCTATGCTGTCCTGCACATTAAGCCTTTCCTCTATGCTGCCCTGCACATTTAAGCCCTTCCTCTATGCTGCCCTGCACATTAAGCCCTTCCCCTATGCTGTCCTGCACATTAAGCCCTTCCTCTAGGCTGTCCTGCAGATTAAGCCCTTCCCCTATGCTGTCCTGCACATTAAGCCCTTCCTCTATGCTGCCCTGCAGATTAAGCCCTTCCCCTATGCTGTCCTGCACATTTAAGCCCTTCCCATATGCTGTCCTGCACATTAAGCCCTTCCTCTATGCTGTCCTGCACATTAAGCCCTCCCTCTATGCTGTCCTGCACATTACGCCTTTCCTCTATGCTGTCCTGCACATTAAGACCTTCCCCTATGCTTGCCTGCACATTAAGCCCTTCCTCTAGGCTGGCCTGCACATTTAAGCCCTTCCTGTATGCTGCCCTGCACATTAAGCCCTTCCCCTATGCTGTCCTGCACATTAAACCCTTCCTCTATGCTGTCCTGCACATTAAGCCCTTCCTCTATGCTGTCCTGCACATTAAGCCCTTCCCCTATGCTGTGCTGCACATTAAGCCTTTCATCTATGCTGTCCTGCACATTAAGCCCTTCCCCTATCCTGCCCTGCACAATAAGCCCTTCCTTTATGCTGCCCTGCAGATTAAGCCCTTCTCCTGTGCTGTCCTGCACATTAAGCCCTTCCCATATGCTGCCCTGCACATTAAGCCCTTCCTCTATGCTGTCCTGCACATTAAGCCTTTCCTCTATGCTGTCCTGCACATTAAGCCTTTCCTCTATGCTGCCCTGCACATTTAAGCCCTCCCTCTATGCTGCCCTGCACATTAAGCCCTTCCCCTATGCTGCCCTGCACATTAAGCCCTTCCTCTATGCTGCCCTGCACATTAAGCCCTTCCCCTATGCTGTCCTGCACATTAAGCCCTTCCTCTATGCTGTCCTGCACATTAAGCCCTTCCTCTATGCTGTTCTGCACATTAAGCCCCTCCTCTATGCTGTCCTGCACATTAAGCCCTTCCTCTATGCTGTCCTGCACATTAAGCCCTTCCCCTATGCTGTCCTGCACATTAAGCCTTTCATCTATGCTGTCCTGCACATTAAGCCCTTCCCCTATCCTGCCCTGCACAATAAGCCCTTCCTTTATGCTGACCTGCAGATTAAGCCCTTCTCCTGTGCTGTCCTGCACATTAAGCCCTTCCCATATGCTGCCCTGCACATTAAGCCCTTCCTCTATGCTGTCCTGCACATTAAGCCTTTCCTCTATGCTGTCCTGCACATTAAGCCTTTCCTCTATGCTGCCCTGCACATTTAAGCCCTTCCTCTATGCTGCCCTGCACATTAAGCCCTTCCCCTATGCTGTCCTGCACATTAAGCCCTTCCTCTAGGCTGTCCTGCAGATTAAGCCCTTCCCCTATGCTGTCCTGCACATTTAAGCCCTTCCCATATGCTGTCCTGCACATTAAGCCCTTCCTCTATGCTGTCCTGCACATTAAGCCCTCCCTCTATGCTGTCCTGCACATTACGCCTTTCCTCTATGCTGTCCTGCACATTAAGACCTTCCCCTATGCTTGCCTGCACATTAAGCCCTTCTTCTAGGCTGGCCTGCACATTTAAGCCCTTCCTGTATGCTGCCCTGCACATTAAGCCCTTCCCCTATGCTGTCCTGCACATTAAGCCCTTCCTCTATGCTGTCCTGCACATTAAGCCCTTCCTCTATGCTGTCCTGCACATTAAGCCCTTCCCCTATGCTGTGCTGCACATTAAGCCTTTCATCTATGCTGTCCTGCACATTAAGCCCTTCCCCTATCCTGCCCTGCACAATAAGCCCTTCCTTTATGCTGCCCTGCAGATTAAGCCCTTCTCCTGTGCTGTCCTGCACATTAAGCCCTTCCCATATGCTGCCCTGCACATTAAGCCCTTCCTCTATGCTGTCCTGCACATTAAGCCTTTCCTCTATGCTGTCCTGCACATTAAGCCTTTCCTCTATGCTGCCCTGCACATTTAAGCCCTCCCTCTATGCTGCCCTGCACATTAAGCCCTTCCCCTATGCTGCCCTGCACATTAAGCCCTTCCTCTATGCTGCCCTGCAGATTAAGCCCTTCCCCTATGCTGTCCTGCACATTTAAGCCCTTCCCATATGCTGTCCTGCACATTAAGCCCTCCCTCTATGCTGTCCTGCACATTACGCCTTTCCTCTATGCTGTCCTGCACATTAAGCCCTTCCCCTATGCTGTCCTGCACATTAAGCCCTTCCCCTATGCTGGCCTGCACATTAAGCCCTTCCTCTAGGCTGGCCTGCACATTAAGCCCTTCCTCTATGCTGTCCTGCACATTAAGCTATTCCACTATGCTGTCCTGCACATTTAAGCCTTTCCTCTATGCTGTCCTGCACATTAAGCCCTTTCCTTATGCTGTCCTGCACATTTAAGCCCTTCCATTATGCTGCCCTGCACATTAAGCCCTTCCCCTATGCTGTCCTGCACATTTAAGCCCTTCCCCTATGCTGTGCTGCACATTAAGCCCTTCCCCTATGCTGTCCTGCACATAACGCCCTTCCTCTATGCTGTTCTGCACATTAGGCCCTTCCCTTATGCTGTCCTGCACATTAAGCCCTTCCCCTATGCTGTCCTGCACATTAAACCCTTCCTCTATGCTGCTCTGCACATTAGGCCCTTCCCCTATGCTGTTCTGCACATTAAGCCATTAGTCTATGCTGTACTATGCATTAACCCCCTTGTCTACATTAGACATTAGCCCTTTACCCTGGCTGTTCTACAAATTAACCTCTTCCTATCTTTGTAACCTCCTCTTGCTTTCAATTAGACCACTCCAAGTACCCTTTCCTTTATGCTGTCCTGCACATTAACCCCTTCCTCTATGGCGCTGAACATGACTGCTTATACTAACTGCGTCATCGAGGAGTTTGCCGGCACTCTTCTTTACAGATGAGGTCTTTGTTGGGGAAGGGGATGGTGATGGGGTCGGGGTGGACAGGGTCTCCTCCTGTTCAATCTCCTTTTCCAGCTTGATCAGCCCTGGTGGCTCCACACCGAACCTGCCAATCAAAAATACCGTTTTGTGAGTACTCACCTGTAAAACGGATATTATGAGTGTGACATACACTCCGCTTCCACAGTCATGACATCTGGGTAATCTCCAGTAGAGGGCGAACTTCTCCAGAGATGAATGCAAAAAAAGGAGCTCCTCCCGGTCCATAAAAACCTGGGACCTCCCACCAATTCCCCAGTGTAAGATAGCAGTAAGGGGATCAGGAAGAACCAATTATAACAAAACTAACAAAATAAACAGTGGTTCACCATATGAAAAATCCGGAATACATACACTGACATACACTCCGCTTTCACAGTCATGACATCTGGGACATCCAATAGCAGTGACCGTCATGGATGGGAACCAAAAACAGTAAAAGAATGCACCAACTTAAACCACTGCAGCTTGCAGAACCTTGCGGCCAAAAACAGCATCCGCTGAAGCCCGCACATCAACCTTGTAAAACTTGGAAAAAGTATGAACGGAAGACCAAGTAGCAGCCTTACAAACTTGGTCAACAGAAGCCTGGTGCTGAAAAGCCCAGGACGCACCAACAGCACGAGTAGAATGCGCAGTGACCTTAAAAGAGGAAGTCCTCCCCTTAGCAGAATAGGCCCCAACAATGGCCTGACGAATCCATTTGCTAATGGTAGACTTGGCGGGCGCCAAACCTTTCCTGGGCCCGCAGGGCACCACGAAAAAGGCGTCCGTCTTGCGGAAAGAAGAAGTAGTCACCAAATAGTACTTAACACAGCGAACAACATCCAAATTGTGCAAGACCCTCTCCTTGTCATTGCTAGGCTTAGGGCACAAGGAAGGGAGAACAATATCCTGATTGAGATGGAAGGCAGATACCACCTTAGGTCCTGGTATCTTTCAAAGTAAGGGGCCTGAATTGACAGAGCCGCCAACTCAGAGACACGCCTAACAGATGTAATAGCCACCAAGAAGGCAACCTTTTGAGTGAAAACAGAAAGAGCAATATTCTGTAACGTCTCAAAAGGAGGACCCTGGAGAGCCGAAAGAACCAAGTTCAAATCCCAAACAGGAACCATAGCCTTCCGAGGGGGCCGAACATGAGTAACCCCCTGGAAAAAATTCGTAACCAGCGGGTGTAAGGCAAACGATCTTTGGAAGAAAACAGACAGAGCCGAGACCTGCCCTTTCAAGGTACTAAGCTGGAACCCAAGATCCAGACCGTGCTGAAGAAACTCCAAAATCCTAGGAATCGAAAACACCCTGCAAGGCAAAGCCCTTGCCTCACACCAGTCAATATAGGACCTCCAAGTCCTATAGTAAATACCAGAAGAGGACCACTTCCTAGCTCTAAGCAAGGTCTGAACAACAGCCTCAGACAAACCTTCCTCCTTCAGAATGAAGGTTTCAGCAGCCAAGCCGTCAAAGCCAGCGTTTGTAAATTGGGGTAAAGAAGTTGACCCTGAGAAATCAGATCCGGAAACATGGGAAGCCGGTACTGATCTACCGCCAACCTTACAATGTCTGCGTACCAAACCCTTCTTGGCCACCTTGGAGCCACCAGAATTGCTGGTGCCCCTTCCAGAACCAGTTTGCGAACCTCCTTGCCCACCATGGAGAAGGGAGGAAACAGGTACAGAAACCCCAGATCCTTCCAGGCAAGGGACAAGGCATCCACTGCCAGAGCTAGAGGATCCTGAGATAGAGACACAAAGGCCGTGAGCTTGTAATTGTGCCGTGAGGCAAAGAGCTCCACCTCCGGGGTCCCCCACTTGTGACAAAGGGACCGAAAAACCCGGGATTGAGAGACCACTCCCCTTGGCGAGAGGACCCCCTGCTCAGGGAATCCGCCTCCGTGTTTTCCACTCCCGGAATGTAGACTGCCGAAATGCAAGGAACATTGCTCTCCGCCCAGTGCAGGATCAGAGAGACTTCCCTGAGGGCACTCCTGCTGCGAGTCCCTCCTTGGTGATTGATGTAGGCTACCGCCGTCCGATTGTCTGATCGAATCTGAACCGGTAGACCCTGTAAGTGCGACGTCAGCCGTGACAGGACAAGCCGGATGGCTCTGAGCTCTAAGACATTGATGGGGTTGTGAGCCTCCTGAGGACCCCACACCCCGCTGAACTGATGACTTTTCCAGAAACCTCCCCAGCCCGACAGGCTGGCATCCGTGGTAACCGTCTCCCAGCAAGGAACCAGAAAGGATCTGCCCCTCAACAGGTTGCTCGACACCAGCCACCACCGAAGGGACTGCCGAACCCTGGGAGACATCCTGAACAGTTGATCCAAGGACTGCGGACACCTGTCCCAATGATTCAATAGGTGAAGTTGGAGAGATCTCATGTGAAACTGAGCAAACGGGACTGCCTCGAAGGATGCCATCATCAATCCCACCAGTTTCATCCCCAGTCGGATAGAAGGGCAAGGAATGGCCAGAAGAAGGCGGATCAGATCCCGAACCTCCTGCACCTTGGACTGAGGCAGAAACACTCTGGCCACAATGGTATCCAGATTCATGCCCAGAAATGAAATCTCCCTTGATGGGGAGAGAGAGGACTTGGGGCGGTTGATCACCCACCCAAACCTCTCCAGGGTCGACACCACCTGGTGTGTGTCCAGCTCCGCCTGCCGGAGGGAAGAAGCTGAGATTAGCAAGTCGTCCAGGTACGGCACAATGCGAATGCCCTGAGCTCTGAGCAGTGCCATTATGCCCACCAGAACCTTGGTGAAGACCCTCGGCGCAGAGGTCAACCCGAAGGGAAGGGCTACAAACTGAAAATGTTGATCCTCCACCGCGAACCTGAGGAATCTCTGATGCGCTGGGAAAATAGGAACATGCAGATACGCATCCTTGATGTCTATGGATGTCATAAAGTCCCCGTGACAAAGGGCATTGATGGCCGAGTCTCCATGCGGAACTTCTTGGTTCTGATGAATCTGTTGAGGATCTTTAGGTCAAGAATGGGTCTCACGGAGCCATCCTTTTTGGGAACCGTGAAAAGATTGGAGTAGTAACCCCTGCCTCTCTCCGAGGGAGGCACCGGGCATATGACTCCCATGTCCAGAAGATTCTGTACTGCTGACATGAGCCCCTGTACAGCCTGAGGGTCTGAGGGCACCCGAGACCTTAAAAATCTTGGAGGAGGCCAGTACTCGAACTCCAGTTTGTACCTGGAGGAGACCACTTCCAAGATCCAATTGTCTGTGACCTCCCGGGCCCAGGCCTGGAAGAAGAGCCACAGCTGTCCCCCCACCCGAACGGGTGAGGGCGCCCCTTCATTGTTGAGCTGGTTTAACCGCGGGCTTAGGCTTGGAACCCCAGGCAGACGCAGGATGGGCCCGACCTCTGCCTCTGTTCCAGGAAAAACCTCTAACGCCCGAGAAGGCCAAACCTCTGACAGCTCTGGCACCTCGAAAGGAAGGATTGAAGGAGCCTGCCCCCCGAAAGGAGCGACGCTGCTTCATACGCTGAGGTAACTTACCTCCCTTTGCCACAGCATCCAACTTGTCTCCAAACAGCCGCGAACCCAAGAAGGGGAGAGCTGTGAGCGATTTCTTGGCCGCAAAGTCTGCCGTCCACTGGCGGAGCCAGACCGCATGGCCACCAATAAGGACGAAGTCCTACTACACATGACAATAGTGTCTTCCATAGCAGCCAAGACAAAATCCATGAACAATTCACACCTTTTAAGAGTAGCGAACTCAGCGCTGGCAGGATCAAGGTGAGCGTCCTTTAACCAGTCCCTGATCAGAGACCTAGTAGCCACCGACGCTAGTGCAGATGCACACACAGGCTGCAAGGCCGAACCCACACTGGCAAAAGCATGGCATGCCATCTGATCAAGGCGCTTATCCTCGCCATCCTTAAAAGGTAGTGGCGTCTGGGGTGTGAATCACCGAGGTGTTAGTCAATCCCAAAACTGGCGCATCGACCTCGGGAGGAGAAGACCAGCGCTTAACCGCTTCCACCGGGAAAGGATACTTCTTATCCCATCCCCGAGGAACACCCGGAAGCCAACTAGGTTTCTCCCATTCCCTAAGGATGAGTACATCAAAGTGACCTTGGGTAGGGAACTCCAAACGAGGCGTGTGGGAACCAAAAAATTCCCCTTTTTTGAGAGGGGGCGCCTCAGGCGGGGCAATATCCAAAACCTCCAAGAGATGTGTCAAAACCTTGGTAGTGTCATCGGCATCCCCCCGCGCCTGCCCAACATCAGCATCACAAAACTGTACATCGTCAGCCTCAGACTCCTCATACAATTCCCCCTCCTCTAACGGGGAATAATCCGACCAATCAAGGGAATCATCATCAACATCCCAAGCCGCCTGGGCTGGCGACAAATATCTCTTTTTAGCCTGGGCTTTCTTGCCCACCACGCTATATAGCAATAAATCTCTCGATGCTGGCATCCAACCTAGCGCAAACATCAGAGTGCGACTCCCCGCTAGCAACCATGTCACTTGGGGTACGGATATGGCGGGGAGGGGAAGGCGATGAAGCAGGGGGAGCCGACCCAGAAGGCTGGGCACCCGACTGCCGCGTTATGGCCTTTTGTGCACATGGAATACAAATCAGCACATTCTCCCCCGTAAGGGATACCCCACAACCCACACACGGCCGGGATTGTCCCAGAGGGAGCCAGAGCACGGTATCCTGCGAAGCCCCCATATGGTGATCGTTTAGGGTCAGTCACAAGGACCGTAGGGAATTAAGCAGGAGCAACCCGGGATGCCCCTTTAAAGTCCCTGTGGGAGGATTTGTAGATGATCAATTTAGGCTAGGGACCCCAGGACCGGGAAAAACCTCTTAATTGCACACACACAAGACCATCTGAAGACACATAAAAAAGGGCCAATGAGCAAAGGTACTCGAAGGTACTGAAAAGTAAAAATAACATATAAATAATATGTATCAACAAATATATATATAAAAGTGCAAACCGGAGAAAAGGGGTACCCCCGCAAAAGCTAAGGAAGTGGCTCACAAGCACTTACAACCCGACGAATCCGCAGCAGCAGCAGCCGCAGTAGCAACAGCAGAACGTCCAATATGGCCACCGGCAGAGCTGGAGAAGTGAAGAGGTGAGGGAGAAGGGGGGCTGGCCAGAGCAGAATGTGCGCTCGCCAGGCCACGCCCCCCTCCCAGCTAACCCAGCAACGCGGATCCCAGCCAGTGGCTGGGTCGCCGCAAGGCGCCAAAAGGAGGGGGAGGGGCGACCGCGGCCGCGCCTAGGGCCCGGCCCCGCCCCCTCCCCAGACCGCAGCCTGAGGGGGAGAAGCTCTCCAAGCTGAATGTACAACCAGACTGTCCTGCCACCAAGAGAAACGACTGTCTGCACTAACACTCAGACACAAGTAAAAACAGACACACCACACGCACACAGCCAGAGATGCCACCTAATCAAAGATTACAGAACCGGTTTCAGACATTAGGTGACAACAGAGAATAATGGGACAGCAATCAGCAATCATAGAAACATGTCCTGGTGGGGCCCACCTTGCCCACAGTAAAGCAATTGAGGGTGGTAATGTCCCCATCTTAGGTTTTCGGGAGTCTTCATTCTAAATCCTATCTAAATCTATTAAGGATGTGTCTTTGGGGTCTGTGGAAAGCAGCCAAAGCAGTGGAATGCCCCCAAATTGCATGATCTGAAGAGCCCCCCTTTAGCTACATAATGTATTTTGGAGTGTAAAAGGAATCTGTATGTAAAGCTAGAGGTTGGCTTCAACAAAATAATATATTTCAAGGTGTGGGGAGTCTATCTCGATTTGGGATGCCAGGCTGTGTGAAACCTGCCTTGGATGCTCACCTCATCGGTGATCCCGAGTGCATGTCTGAGCCGCGGCCACAAACTTGGCTTCTCTTGGCCATTGTGCCTCTTAGACTTTAGGGCCGGATCTAAAATAAATGTGATATGAACCAGCGTGTGGCATGAGATGACCCCCGATTAAGAAGATCCAAGCAGATTGTAACATTTGCGCCCATTCAGTGCTCCTCAGCGGCTGTGGTTGGGTTGGGTCTCTTCCGCCATTGGTCGGGGAGGAAGGGAGGGGGGCGTTAGAGGAATTCCACCGACTTCCTGTCTGTCTGGCCGGCCTGCAGCCCGTAAATTGCAGAATTCCCTGCGGATGCTGCACCGGCACCTGCGCAAGAAAAGGAGAGCGCAGCGCCGGCGTCTGCCACCCCCTATCCTATATGCCGGCGATTATAAGAGAGAATAAGAGAAAATAAAACAATCTATTTATAGAAAGACAGGAAAAATAAAACAAGGGCGAATTGACATTCCCGCCGCCCCACTGCTGCAAATTACAGAAGAATTCTAGATTATTACGGAAATCACTGACGGGGGAGTGCGGCCAAAATACACTTCTACCAGGTCTAACGATGTGCCATATAATCAGTGCTTAATGGGATTGAAATCTGATCATAAAAATGATCCATATCCACTATCTGATCAACATCTCATGAATCTATGACTATAACATGATCAAAATAAAAAGAAGAAAAGCTTACAATCTATTAGTGTATAAGGCAGGATACAGAAGAGCTTACAATCTATTAGGGTGTAAGGGAGGATACAGAAGATTTTGCAATCTATTAGGGTATAAGGGAGGATACAGAAGGAGAAGTGCTTACAATCTTTTAAGATATAAAGGAGGATACAGAAGGAGAAGAGCTAACAATCTATTAGGGTATAAGGGAGGATACAGAAGAGCTTACAATCTATTATGGTATAGGGGAGGATACAGAAGGAGAAGAGCTAACAATCTATTTGGGTATAAGGGAGGATACAGAAGGAGAAGGGCTTATTATTTATTAGAGTATAAGGGAGGAAACAGAAGGAGAAGAGCTTACAATCTATTAGGGTATAAGGGAGGATACAGAAGAGCTTACAATCTATTAGGGTATAAGGGGGGATACAGAAGAGCTTACAGTCTATTAGGGTATCAGGGAGGATACAGCAGGAGAAGAGCTTACACACTATTAGGGTATAAGGGAGGATACTGAAGGAGAAGAGCTTACAATCTAGGGTATAAGAAAGGATACAGAAGGAGAAGAGCTTACATTCTATTTGGGTATAAGAGAGGATACAGAAGGAGAACTTACAATCTATTAGGGTATAAGGGAGGATACAAAGAAGAAGAGCTTACAATCTATTAGGGTATAAGGGAGGATACAGAAGGAGAAGAGCTTACAATCTATTAGGGTATAAGGGGGGATACAGAAGGGGAAGAGCTTACAATCTATTAGGGTATAAGGGAGGATACAGAAGGAGAAGAGCTTACAATCTATTAGGGAGGAAACAGAAGGAGAAGAGCTTACATTCTATTATGGTATAAGAGAGGATACAGAAGGAGCAGAGCTTATAATCTATTAGGGTATAAGGGAGGATCCAGAAGGAGAAGAGGTTACAATCTATTTGAGTATAACGGAGGATACAAAAGGGAAGAGCTTACAATCTATTAGGGTATAAGGGAGGATACAGAAGGAGAAGAGCTTACACTCTATTAGGGTATAAGGGAGGATACAGAAGGAAAGGAGCTTACAATGTATTAAGGTATAAGGGAGGATACAGAAAGAGAAGAGCTTACAATCTATTAAGGTATAAGGGAGGATACAGAAAGAGAAGAGCTTACAATCTATTAAGGTATAAGGGAGGATACAGAAAGAGAAGAGCTTACAATCTATTAAGGTATAAGGGGTATGTGGGCAGTGTCAGGTTTATTACTCACCTGGCAGCGATGCGGCCGAGCTCCAGCAGACACAGACACACCTCCCGCGGCTGCTTGTGGAGAACTGTGACAGACAGACAAGAATGGTTACTTTATTTGTATTTTGCTAGAACTGGTATTGATATAATTGTGGTAATAAATCAAGGCAACTGAATACCTGGGGTATTTTCTAACTTTGGTAATTCTAAATTCAAGAGGTAGAGCATCCCCCCCCCCCAAGCATCTTATAGACTTGAGGAGGGTTTCGCTTCTCATTGAAGCAAAATGCGGGATGCCCTCACAGGCATGGGACAAAACCAGGGATAGTCAAAATCTTAGGTTTTGTTCCACTTTAATGGCAAATTTATTGGCTCATAAAGTCGGGTGTCCTGTTGCAGTAACACCCATGTCCTTTCTGTTATGGTTAGGAAGCAAGGACAGCTCCCCAGCCCAAAGTTATATTCAATGCATTGTTTGCAGTAAATCCTGGGAGATAGAACCATGTTGCCAATATAGCATTTCCCCAAAAATAAACCAGGTCTTCTATTCTTTGTTGCTCCAAAATACAAGTTTCTGCATTGCAAGTGTAGTGGTTTGCTCCCTCCAGGAACTAGAAGCAACCACAATGCTCTCATATATGCTCAGGAGTTAAGTGACCCCAGTGTGACTACTTGATATGAGTGTGAATCATGCTAGGGCCTATTTTCGGGGAAACCGGGTAACTGTAATCTGGTTCTCATTTCTATGACAGCTCAGCCTGTGTATACAGTGCATTGGTTATATTGACACACATGAAACAATGCTCAGAATGGAGGTGAAAGTGAGACACAGGGGGGCGTGGTAATGGGTGGAATGGTGGCTCACACGCATGATACAGCGATCAGCTTCCTACCAATAACGGCGGCTCTGCCAGGCGGCATCCAGGGAGGCAAAGAAGTGTGACACAGGAGGAAATAAAAGCACATGTCAGATCATGAGAGTATATATTGTATAAATACCACACACTGACCACTAGAGGGAGCACACTCCTACATCACACTAAGCAGAAATTGCTCATGACTGCAGCGCTTCCTCGAGTGGTCAATGTGCGGTGTGACAGCAGGATGTAATACCACACACTGACCACATATATCACACCAAGCAGAAGGAGCTCATGATCACAGTGCTCCCTCTAGTGGTCAATGAGCAGTGTGACAGCAGGATGTAATACCACACACTGACCACTAGAGGGAGCACACTCATATATCACACCAAGCAGAAGGAGCTCATGATCGCAGTGCTCCCTTTAGTGGTCAATGAGCAGTGTGACAGTGGCTGTAATACCACACACTGACCACTAGAGGGAGCACACTCATATATCACACCAAGCAGAAGGAGCTCATGATCGCAGTGCTCCCTTTAGTGGTCAATGAGCAGTGTGACAGCAGGATGTAATACCACACACTGACCACTAGAGGGAGCACACTCATATATCACACCAAGCAGAAGGAGCTCATGATCACAGTGCTCCCTCTAGAGGTCAATGAGCAGTGTGACAGTGGCTGTAATACCACACACTGACCACTAGAGGGAGCACAATCCTACATCACACTAAACATAAGGCTCTCTTGACAGCAGTGCTCCCTTTAGTGGTCAGTGTGCAGTGTGACAGAGCGTAATACCACACACTGGCCACTAGGGAGCACATTGTCTCTAGTGTTCAATTATTTTTGGAAAGCGCTTATCCTGTAGGGATTATACATTTCAGTGAAGCCTTCAGAAATTTTTCACAAAAGCTCAATTTTTTGCTGAATGCCACATTCTGCAGCAGCTGTTCAAACTATGAGTCACCCCGACGTTTCGAATCCAGTGAGCTGGAGATCAGGAACAGTCGTCTCATTGTCAGCGGAGGTCAGTATCACAAGAGACCTGCTCAGCCCCTGAACTTTCCCCTGCAGAGCTCTGCACCCAACCCAGCACTCACCTCTAATGTCCCCCACATGCTCCTCATTTATATTACATATGCACCGACATATACCACAGCGCTGTACAGAGCACATAGAAGCAGTCACATGACCCCCTGTCCCTCAGAGCTCACACTCTAATATCTCCTCCACACTCACACACTGTTATTATACATTTATATAGTGCTGACATATACCACAGCGCTGTACAGAGCACATAGAAGCAGTCACATGACTCCCTGTCCCTCAGAGCTCACACTCTAATATCTCCTCCACACTCACACACTGTTATTATACATTTATATAGTGCCGACATATACCACAGCGCTGTACAGAGCACATAGAAGCAGTCACATGACTCCCTGTCCCTCAGAGCTCACACTCTAATATCTCCTCCACACTCACACACTGTTATTATACATTTATATAGTGCTGACATATACCACAGCGCTGTACAGAGCACATAGAAGCAGTCACATGACTCCCTGTCCCTCAGAGCTCACACTCTAATGTCCCCTCCACACTCACACACTGTTATTATACATTTATATAGTGCTGACATATACCACAGCGCTGTACATAGAAGCAGTCAAATGACTCCCTGTTCCTTAGAGCTCACACTCTAATGTCTCCTCCACACTCACACACTGTTATACATTTATATAGGTCTGATATATACCACAGCATTGTACAGAGCACATAGAAGCAGTCACATGACCCCCTGTCCCTCAGAGCTCAAACTCTAATATCTCCTCCACACTCACATACTGTTATTATACATTTATATAGCTCTGATATATACCACAGCGCTGTACATAGAAGCAGTCAAATGACTCCCTGTTCCTCAGAGCTCACACTCTAATGTCCCCTCCACACTCACACTCTGTTATTATACATTTATATAGCACTGACATATACCACAGCGCTGTACATAGAAGCAGTCAAATGACTCCCTGTTCCTCAGAGCTCACACTCTAATGTCCCCTCCACACTCACACACTGTTATTATACATTTATATAGCACTGACATATACCACAGCATTGTACAGAGCACATAGAAGCAGTCACATGACTCCCCGTCCCTCAGAGCTCACACTCTAATGTCCCCTCCGCACTCACACACTGTTAATATACATTTATATAGCTCTGATATATACCACAGTGCTGTACAGAGCACATAGAAGCAGTCACATGACGCCCTGTCCCTCAGAGCTCACACTCTAATATCTCCTCCACACTCACACACTGTTATTATACATTTATATAGTGCTGACATATACCACAGCACTGTACAGAGCACATAGAAGCAGTCAAATGACTCCCTGTCCCTCAGAGCTCACACTCTAATGTCCCCTCCACACTCACACACTGTTATTATACATTTATATAGTGCCGACATATACCACAGCGCTGTACATAGAAGCAGTCACATGACTCCCTGTCCCTCAGAGCTCACACTCTAATGTCCCCTCCACACTCACACACTGTTATTATACATTTATATAGCTCTGATATATACCACAGCGCTGTACAGAGCACATAGAAGCAGTCACATGACTCCCTGTCCCTCAGAGCTCACACTCTAATGTCTCCTCCACACTCACACACTGTTATTATACATTTATATAGCTCTGATATATACCACAGTGTTTTACAGAACACATCACATAACTCCCTAGAGCTCACACTCTAATGACAGCTGAAGGTTTTGGCAGGAGCCATAGCAGGGCTGGATTGTGCCATTGTGCGGGGTGAGTGACAAGATAGCGGTGGCTCTTATTCCATGGAGAGCCGCCATCAGGATCGTCTCTGGCAGCTCTCCGTCACATTGGAGGAGATGGGCCGGGAGATACTCTGTGTGACAATGAGGAGACTGTTCCCGGGCCATGCTGTCAGCACGTCTTTCATCTCTGTGAACAGAGCGCCATTATCTAAACCTGCCCCAGATATCGGCTCCTCATTCACCGGGTGCCGTGTGATCGGACCTGATAAAACGTTGGGATGAGAAAAGGAGACTCATGCCCCGGTTGATCCAGATAAGAAGAAAAAGCTCTTTCAGGCGGCTGTATCATGATACATAGGAGGGAAGACATAGAATACAATTCCATTAGAGAGAGGTCAAGGCAACTGGACTTGCTGTATTACTGGAGGGCATTTTGCCAGTCATCCTTATTGAGCCATTCAATCAGCCAGTCCAAACCTGGGAGGGCTTCGGATGGCTCGGACTTGGCCACAGGGTCACCAGGGAATCCCCTGGTGGGACCCAGGACTAGCCCCTATTTGTATAGCTTATTTGGGACATCCCAAGTGCATGCACAGACAATACAGTCTGGCATAATGTCTCTGCATGGTCCTGAATATAAGCCGTTGATACTGGCATGTAAAGTCAGTTCTGCTGGGGGGGTCCAGACACCCCAGTCTCACACTTGGCTTCACAATAGTCCAGGTGCTTTGACCTCTCCCCACACGTTGCTCCTAAACTAGAAGTAGGAGAAACCTTCCCAGACTTCCCACGGAGGTGAAAGGGATTGTCCAGGCTAACGGCCTTATTTATCAAGGGATAGCGCCAGGTAGTGTCTCACTAGCGCCAGGTATCGCCAGCTATCGGCGGCTACCGACTCCAGAACGCCAGGCGGCGGACACAATCACGCATTTATCACGCTAAATGAGGCTAGCGCCGGCGAGAGCGTCAGCTAGCGCGGTATTCATCATGTAGCAGACTGCAACGAACAGCGCCGCTGCTAATCCCATCACAGCGCCAGGTATGACCTCTCGCTACCTGGCGCTCTCCAATGCATTTCAATGGAGCAATCTTTAAATCTTCATAATTAATTGATATGATTGTTTTTTTTGTTTTTTTTTTTAACTGTCAAAAATTCTGTGACCACTACGGCAATGTTATATATTTTTTTTAAGGTAAAAAAAAAAAAAAAACATTTGTGCAGAATTGATATTACAGGTCTGATATTAATGTATTCATATTACAAAATGTTTAGAAAAACTTGTTTAATTTTTTAATCAAAAAATATGGTTGTTTGGGGGTTAAAAACTACTTTTAAGCCATCGCCGCCAGCGCTCTGGGGTTTAAACAAACTTTTTACAGCGCGAGAATTTTTTGAGCGTGATTTGTTAATGAATATGGTGGGAGCCGTTCGCTATGACCATTCGCTGTCAGGCGCACCCATACAGCGCGGAACCTGTGAAACAGCGACTCCTAGCCCCGTATTCAACATTACCGCACACCGACTGAGTCGCTGTCAACAAGCGAACAACGGCCAAGCACAGCGAATACTAGCGGGCGCTGTGAAAATCACGCTACTGGCGCTCATCTGTCGCTACCTGGCGCTATTACTGAATCGGCCTCTAAGTGTCAAATCAAAGCATTGCTTGCAAAAGATTCATCCTGATAAGTTGCAGAATAAGGCTGTTGTTGCTGAGATTCAGCCCCATGTCTGTAGCCAAATCCTGGATTTGATTTATTCAGGAGCACCATTTTTTAGCATGTAAAGGCGAACCTATACAAAGTAGCCGGAATAAAAGGCAAACAGAGCAAGGAGCAGCTACCCCCCTGCACACACAATCAGTGTGTCTGAGGATGTCAGAGACTTTTAAACCCCTGGGTTGGCCTAGATTGGTTTTGCTACATTTTAAGCACAAGGAACCAGAGGATCATTGGAAATGTAAAGGTAGGTAATGCTTTTAGATTGCCCGGGGACCTGGAGTGATGGCAACAAAGAGCAGAAGGGATTGTCCAGGCTAAGTGTAAAAACAAATCATAGCTGCTTCACCTACTATGCAAAGGACTCTGCTGGTGTGCTGCCGGATAAAGCTTTAGCCTCTTTCCTGTAGCTCAGCCCAATGGTTTAATAATTATTCCCAACCACTTTTTTTAACTTTTAGCATTGAGAGGTGGACCTATCTCTGCATTTTCTCTTTCTTTTTCATTCATTACTTTTATTCTTTCCTTCTTTCTGTTGATTTCTTCATTTAGTATTCTTTATTTGTATTATTTCCCTTGTTCCTTACTTTCTTTCTTACTTTCTTATTATGTGTTAACTTATCCCTTTGATTCATTCTCTCTCTTTCTTTCTTTCTGTTCATCCATTTATTTCATTTTATGCATTCACTCATTCTCACTTCTTTCTCGTTTTCTTCCTTCTCACTCATTTTCTTTTATCCATTACTTCTTCCTATTCAATTGTTTCTTTTATTCGTCATCTCTATTCAAGCAACCCCTTTATTCTTTACCTCTTTCTATTAATGCATTCCTTTTATTCTTTCTTTTTATTATTTTTTTGGCTTTAAGCCTTTTCTTGTTCTTTCTTTTTTCACTTTTTTCATTCCATTCCCTTTATTCCTTCTCTTTCTTTCTTTCCTTTCATTCATTCCTTTTATTGTTTATGTCTTTTGTTCTGTTCAGACATCCTTTTTTTATGCTTTTAATTTTTTTTTATTCAGTTTATTTTCTTTCCTTCTTTCTATTCACTAATTCCGTTTCTTCCTTTTCTCTTTCTTTCTATTCATTTATTTTTTTCGGTTCATTCTCTCATTCTATCTATCTATCTATCTATCTATCTATCTATCTATCTATCTATCAATTCTTTTTTATTATGCACGGTTTTCCTTTCTTTCTCTTTCCTTTCTTTCTTTCCTTCTCTTTCCTTTCTTTATTTCTATTTCCTTTCTCTTTTCTTTCTTTTTCTTTCTTTCCTCTTTCCTTTTCCCTTTCTTTCTTTTTCCCTTTCCTTTCTTTCTCTTTCCTTTCTTTCTTTCTCTTTCCTTTCTTTCTCTTCCCTTTCTTTCTCTTTCTTTTCTTCCCCTTTCCTTTCTCTTTCTTTCTCTTTCCTTTCTTTCTTTCTCTTTCCTTTCTTTTCTTTCCCTTTCCTTTCTTTCTTTCTCTTTCCTTTCTTTCTTTCTCTTCCCTTTCTTTCTCTTTCCTTTCTTTCTATCTTTCCTTTTGCTTTCTCTCTTTCCTCTCTTTATCTTTCCTTTCTTTCTTTCTCTCTTTCCTTTCTTTCTTTTTTTTCTCTATCTTTCTCTTTCCTTTCTCTCTTTCTTTCTCTTTCCTTTCTTTCTTTTTCTTTCTCTTTCCTTTTTTTCTCTCTTTCTTTCTCTTTTCTTTCTGTCTCTTTCTCTTTCCTTCTTTCTTTCTCTTTCATTTCTTTCTTTCTTTCTCTTTCATTTCTTTCTTTCTTTCTCTTTCCTTTCTTTCTTTTCTTCTTTCTTTCTCTTTCCTTTCTTTCTTTCTATTTCTCTTTCTTTCTTTCTCTTTTTCTTTCTTTCTTTCGCTTTCCTTCTTTCTTTCTCTTTCCTTCTTTCTTTCTTTTCACTCTGTTAATTCTTTTTCACTAAGGGGGTTATTTAAGAAGGGATAGCGCCAGGTAGTGCCTCGTAGCGGCAGGCAGCGTCTGGTGAACGCCGGGCGCTGTACGCAAAACTACATTTGTGAAGGCAAATCTGGTGAGCGACTCTAACAGGCAATTTACATTTGTTTTTTGCTCAAATCATTGTGTGACCTCTCCTGGCCTAGAAAGAGTCATTTTTGAAAACTTTTTAGATTTTTATGCAGAATTGTCATTACAGGTCTGGCACTAAAGTGTCACAATGTTAAAACACTCTAAGCGCCGCTATACAGACGCTCACCTGCCGCTACCTGACACTAGTAATGAATCAGCCTCCACGTCTCTTCATTCTTCCCTTCGTTCTATTGGCTCATTTCTTTTATTCTTTCTATCCTTCTTTCTGTTTATTCATTCTTTTTGTTTTGTGATTTTTCTTGTCCTTACCTAAGTCATTCTTTCTTTTTCTGTTCATTCTTATGCTTTCATTCTTTCCTTCACCTTTCTTTTTCTCTTTCTTTCTTTTTTACTTTCCTTCTTTTCATCCATTTCTTTATTTCTTCCACTCATTCCATCTTTTCTCTCCTCCTTTCTATTCACTCAATGCTTTTATCCTTTCTATCTTTCATTGTTAGATTTATGCTTTCTTTCGTTTCACTCATTCATTTTATTTTGAATTGTATTACTCTCTTTCTTTTATTCTTTCTATCAGTTTATTCATTCTTTTGTTTTATGCTTATCTCATTATTCACACTTTTCACTCCTTTTTTTCTTTCCTGGTTCTTTTTTCTGGTCCTTTTTGTGCGTTTTGTTTTTTTGTTCTGTTCATTCATTCTTTCTGTTCACTCATTGCTTTAATTCTTTCTTTCTTCTTTGGAGACTGAAACATGCACTTTGAGCTTGATTTGACATTTAGGGCCTTATTTAACAAGGGATAGCGCCAGGTAGCGAATGGTGAGCAAACGGTAATGACGGTCACCGCCACGAGTACGCCGGCTCCCCTCCGCAATCACACATTTATCAAGCCAATCCTGCTTAGCGACTGAGATAGCGCCATATAGCCACTCATTCATCATTATTCCAGCCTCACCCTACAGCGCCAGCGAGCAACCTTGAACAGCGACAGGTATGACCTCTCGCTACCTGGCGCTCTCCAATGCATTTCAATGGAGCAATCTTTAAATATTCATAATTAATTGTTTTTTTTTTAAATGTCAAAAATTCTGTGACCACTTCTGCAATGTTAGATATTTTTTTAAAGGTATAACAAAAAAAAACCAAAAAAATTTGTGCAGAATTGATATTACAGGTCTGATATTAATGTATTCATATTACTAAATGTTTGTAAAAACGTATTTTTTGTTTCCAAAAATATGGTTGTTTGGGGGTTAAAAAACTACTTTTAACCCATCGCCGCCAGCGCTCTGGGGTTTAAAGCAGCATTTCACAGCACGAGAATTTTTTGAGCGTGATTTGTTGATGAATATGCTGGGAGCCGTTTGCTATGGCCATTCGCTGTCATGCGCTCCCATACAGCGCGGAACCTGTCATACAGCGACTCCTAACCCCGTATTCAACATTACCGCACACCGACTGAGTCGCTGTCAACAACAAACGAACAACGGCCAAGCACA
This sequence comes from Gastrophryne carolinensis, assembly GCA_027917425.1. Classification (NCBI taxonomy): domain Eukaryota; kingdom Metazoa; phylum Chordata; class Amphibia; order Anura; family Microhylidae; genus Gastrophryne; species Gastrophryne carolinensis. The sequence continues at coordinate 73,892,644 of CM051241.1, forward strand.
GCGAATACTAGCGGGCGCTGTAAAAATAACGCTACTGCCGCTCATCTGTCGCTACCTGGCGCTATTAATAAATCGGCCTCCCCGACAGTAAATGACCTCTGGGGGATGCTATAATACATGGTGCAGGGCTGGGATCTCCGTCATACACGCACTGGTGTCTGATGCCACACTGCAATGGGCTTACTGAAACTCGCAGATTGCTCTGGACTTCCCAAATGAGGATCCCCTGTGATGACAGGAGGGTGAGCAAGCCTGCAGGCATTTTAGGCTGGAGTTATGCTTTAAATCGAATATTTATTTTATGTATTTAAATATTAGAATTCATAATTCATTTTCATTCCCTGTGTGTCACAAAAACTTTAATAGCCGCACTACTCACATACAAATCAACAGAAACCATGGTCATTAGCCAGAAGGAGGAGAAGTCATGCAAGAGTGCTAAGATCATTCAACATCTACATTACGCAGTGTCCATGGTGAGCATTTAACCCCGTGCTGCCAGGTCAGCCAGTGCTGCGCTTGTGACCACAGCTGATGTACTTTTCCCTTTAAAGTGGACCAACACCCAGGGGTGATCGGCCCGGGAGATTACCTCCCTCACCGCGGGGCATCCGAGATCGGGATGTCCCGCGGGGTGAAACCCCCCAAAAGCCCCAAAAGACCTTACCTTATCGGCGACAGATCAGCCGCCGCCGCCGCCTCCCATGCGCCCCTCTATCAGTGCGCACGCCCGCGCCGGCCATTCACAAACGCCCTGTAAGAGGGACACGCGAGAGGCGGCGGCGGCGCTTGTCCGTCGCCGAAAAGGTACGTTTTTGGGGGCTTTTGGGGAGTTTCACACAGCGGGGCATCCTGATCTCGGATGCCCCGCTGAAGTGGACCAACACCCAGGATAGTGAAAATCCTGGGTGTTGGTCCACTTTAAGAGTAATAGCTGTCAATGATACTCTCACTACAGTAACCGATATCCAGATGAGCGCTTACCCAGTCCTTCCGACTCAAACAAGCAGGTCTCCCCGACCCCGATTCGCCGGCACCAGGAGAGGAAGTTCGCTGTGTTGTCTCTGGCAAAGAATGATCCAGATGGGGCGCTGGCTCGGAATGGGATCCTCTTTGTTGGGAGACTCTGCGGGAACAAACATTGACCAATCAGTGACTGCGAAGATCCAAAGGACCCCCCCCCAGGGGCTGTGATGAGTGATAAGGTCCCAGAGCAGCATTCTAATAGGGTTCCTTACCAACCAGGGCTGTACTTCCCATAAGGCAACCTTAGGCATGTGCCTAGGGCGGCCACTTGGACAGGGAAGCTGCCTTACTGCTATAGTAACAAACAGGAAATACATTTCCATTTGCCAGTATTTGGCCCCCCTATCACAGAGGTTTGGTGGGATGTGAGGGATGCAATGTAGTTTCCTGTCCCCCATCAGATGGAGCTCTGCTAGGAAAAGGTGAGTATCTAATGCAGGCCTCACTGATGGTGAGAGGGTTAAGGTGAGGTTAATTTTCTGTCCCCATCAGATGGAGCTCTGCTGGGGAAAGGTGAACATCTCTAATGCAGTGATCACTGATGGTGTGAGGGGGGAGGTGATGTTAGTTTCCTGTCCCCATCAGATGGAGCTCTGTTAGGAAAAGGTGAGTATCTCTCTAATGCAGGGCTCACTGGTGGTGTGAGGGGGTAGGTGAGGTTAGTTTCCTGTCCCCCATCAGATGGAGCTCTGCTAGGAAAAGGTGGGTCTCTCTGTAATGCAGGGCTCACTGATGGTGTGAGGGGGGAGGTGAGGTGAGTTTCCTGTCCCCCATCTGATGGAGCTCTGCTAGGAAAAGGTGAGTGTCTCTGTAATGCAGGGCTCAGTGATGGTGTGAGGGGGGAGGTGAGGTGAGTTTCCTGTCCCCCATAGTAATGGAATCCTGAGCTGGGATTTATGGTGGAATAACGCGTTTCGCTGCCAAGCGCTGCTTCTGGTGGAGTAATTATCTTTCCAGGTGGTGAGCGGGAATCTGGCCGTCGGCAGGGATAATGTATCGCGCTCTGAGGTGCCCGCAGCGCTCCGGCTCGGATGTCGGCGGGATTGGTCCAGGCCGCGCGGCCCGCATGCGGTTTAAGGGGCCGGACGCGAGAGCGGGAGCCATGATGTCACCCCAAAACCTCGCCGTCAGGTGAGCTCCTGGGATCGCGCTCACCCGCCGCTGTTGTGAAACCGGAGAGACGGCAGCTTTTTTTTTTTTTTTACAGCTCAACTTTTTCCAAATGAAAACCGCTGGAGGGGGATTAGGGAGAAAATTTTAACCCTTTACTGGCTGAACTGCAGCTGCAATGCTGGAGAACCTGACTGACGATGAGTCCCCTTTAACTTCCATAAAACATATGTATATAAAGCTAGAGCCCCTCTTTAACAATGCAAAATAACAGTAAGAAACAGCAGTCCACCTCAGAACACAGTGATACAATTATTATCTAATGATACAATGTATCAGCCGGAGCCGATTTCCTGACTTGACTCCTGTCTCAGGGTGAATTAAGGTAAGAGTTGCCCCTTTTTCAAGTTGACCAAAAACAGGATTTTGACTATCCTAGGTTTTGGTTCTTGCCCCCGGAGCACCCCGATCGGGGATGCCCCGCTGTGTGAAACCCCCCAGATCGCCCAGCCACCCGTGCAATTAGCGCGCTCAGATCCACTGACGTCACGTCATCTAAGCCTTCGTCTAGGCCAGTGGCTTCGAGAGCACGCTGGTGGCTGCATCCCCCGCTACCCTCTCACAGGGAGCGTGCCCACGTCAGCCATTCACAAATGCCTGGCGTGGGCACGCACCCTGCTAGAGGGATAGAGGGGATGCACATGTGGCTTGCGCAAGCGCCGTTGGACCTGGAAACAAGGCCAGTGAATGGAGTGACCTGGGAGGTTTCACACAGAGGGGCATCCTGATTTTTTATTCCTCCGGGGGAAGGGAATCAATCAGCCCAGGAATCTTATAGATTCCTGGACCAATCGCAGTGGGTTTGGTCCACTTTAAAGATGTACAACACGCAAGAAACATTTGCTCTCTGGTAGGGTCTCTGTGTGTATCCCCCGGGGTTGACAGCAAACTCCCTTTTCCCCGTTCACACAGCACATGTGTGGGCAGCTCAGCCAATCACTGGCACTTTTTCCATTCATATTTCTGGAAATCTGGATCATAGTTGTGAGCATGCCCGGGCCAGCCAATCAGAAAGGCCTGGAATGGGTGGTATGTTGAGGATGTGACCGAGTGTTGCGAGGGCTCGGGACCAGGTGATCAGGGGGGTTCACATAGTTGAGCATCCCAATTTGGGATGCCCCATAAAAAGGTAAACCAATATCCACTAAGAGTCCTCTACTCAAAAGGGGGGGGGGGGGGGGGTTGCTCCAAAATGGACCAAAATCTGGTATTCTGACCTTGGGTCACTGGGGAACTCACATTTTGGGAATCACCAGCGAAAATCACCTTTCTGTTGGTGGGACGGCACATGCGTGGGCTCTCGTCCAATCAGCACTGGTTGATGTGCATGTTAATACATGGCATACAGCTCTGTTTGGAAACAGAATGGTGCGGCTGCAGCCTGCAGCACGCTCCCGCCCACAGCGTCATCTGAATGGCTGGAAGTCAGAGCAGGCCTCAGACACAGGAAGGGCTGGGACAAGGATGCCACCAAAGGCCACACGTGTGCCATGGCAGAGGAGTAGCTAGGCTTTCTGGCACCCGGGGCATAGATTCGAAGTGGAGCCCCACCTGTTCTCAGGCCCCCCTTTGGTGCCCCCCTGACCTGCTGCACCCGGGGCAAAGATTCGAAATGGCGCCCCCACCTGTTCCCAGGCCCCCCTTGGATGCCCCCCTGACCTGCTGCACCCATTGCAAAGATTCGAAGTGGCGCCCTTACCTGTTCTCAGGCCCCCCCCCCTGGATGCCCCCCTGACCTGCTGCACCCGTGGCAAAAATTCGAAGTGGCGCCCCTACCTGTTCTCAGGCCCTCCTTGGATGCCCCCCTGACCTGCTGCACCCGGGGCAAAGATTCGAAATGGCGCCCCCACCTGTTCCCAGGCCCCCCTTGGATGCCCCCCTGACCTGCTGCACCCATTGCAAAGATTCGAAGTGGAGCCCCACCTGTTCTCAGGCCCCCCTTGGATGCCCCCCTGACCTGCTGCCCCAGAGGCAAAGATTCGAAGTGGTGCCCCCACCTGTTCTCAGGCCCCCCTTGGATGCCCCCCTGACCTGCTGCACCCGGGGCAAAGATTCGAAATGGCGCCCCCACCTGAAGTCAGGCCCCCCTTTGGTGCCCTCCTGATCTGCTGCACCTGGGGCAAAGATTCAAAATGGCGCGCCCACCTGTTCTCAGGCCCCCCTTTGGTGCCCCCCTGACCTGCTGCACCCGGGGCAAAGATTCGAAATGGTGCCCCCACCTCATTCTTAGGCCCCCCTTTGGTGCCCCCCTGACCTGCCGCACCCGGGGCAAAGATTGGAAGTGGCGCCCCTACCTGTTCTCAGGCCCCCCTTGAATGCCCCCTGACCTGTTGCACCCGGGGCAAAGATTCGAAGTGGCGCCCCTACCTGTTCTCAGGCCCCCCTTGGATGCCCCCCTGACTTGCTGCACCCGGGGCAAAGATTCGAAATGGCGCCCCCACCTGTTCTCAGGCCCCCCTTTGGTGCCCCCCTGACCTGCCGCACCCGGGGCAAAGATTGGAAGTGGCGCCCCTACCTGTTCTCAGGCCCCCCTTGGATGCCCCCCTGACCTGTTGCACCCGGGGCAAAGATTCGAAATGGTGCCCCCACCTCGTTCTTAGGCCCCCCTTTGGTGCCCCCCTGACCTGCCGCACCCGGGGCAAAGATTGGAAGTGGCGCCTTACCTGTTCTCAGGCCCCCCTTGAATGCCCCCTGACCTGTTGCACCCGGGGCAAAGATTCGAAGTGGCGCCCCTACCTGTTCTCAGGCCCCCCTTTGGTGCCCCCCTGACCTGCCGCACCCGGGGCAAAGATTGGAAGTGGCGCCCTTACCTGTTCTCAGGCCCCCCTTGGATGCCCCCCTGACTTGCTGCACCCGGGGCAAAGATTCGAAATGGCGCCCCCACCTGTTCTCAGGCCCCCCTTTGGTGCCCCCCTGACCTGCCGCACCCGGGGCAAAGATTGGAAGTGGCGCCCCCACCTGTTCCCAGGCCCCCCTTGGATGCCCCCCTGACCTGCTGCACCCAGGGCATGTGTCCCCCCCGCTCCTCCCTAGCTACGCTCCTGTGCTGTGGGCTCGCTAGAAATGTAAAATTAGCGGCCATCATTAGAGATTTCATGCGGCGTGGCATCTTGCTTTGGGATGGGGTAGGAAAGCAGTTGGGTGCACTTTAAAGCTAGCGGGAAATGATTATTATTATTTTACATTATTCTGGTAAAGGTGACCTTAAATGTTATATATGATGTTTTAAAGACGTTAAAGAGAAACACCCTACTCAAGCCTCTTGGGACCTCTTTATGGGGCATCTCGAATTGGGATGCCCCATGGTGTGAAACCCCCAGATCACCTGATCCACTCACCTCTTCCATGAGACCTTGCAGTATCTTGGTGCCACAGTTGTATCCCAAGCATACCTCTAGCTAGGGCATGCACCTGTGCCAGGCCTTTCTGACTGGTTGTCATGGACACGCCCATAGCTGCGGTCAGCGGGGCTCGTGCCATTCATTTCCTTGCCTCTCTGACTTCAGGGAATCTGAATGGAACAAATGTCCCTGATTGGCTAAGTGGCCCAAGCATGCATCTTGGGGACAAGGAAAAGGTGAGTTTATGGGCAACCCTGGGGGAAACACAGTGGGGCATTCCAAACTGAGTTTCTAAACCAGGAGGAACAAAACCCAAGAAAGTGAAAGTTAGGGGTTTTGTTCCACCTAACAGGGAGTTCCTTCTTTTACTCTAAATATACATTATTTTTTTGTTCAATATGTTTTTATTAGAAAGAAATCAGAACACAGAGCTCACTGACATGTCAAGTAACATTCTTAGCTTACATCATATATCAATTAGAATAAGAACAATGTAAATAGCCAACGACATCCCACAAAACGCTCCCCCAGTCCAACCCACATGACAAATATGGAAGGCGATGTCCATAATCTCCTATCGGAACTTCGGCAGAACACTCTCAGCATAACACTCCTTTGCTTGACCCAGCTCCGGCCCATCTAGTGACCTCTGAATGGAATCCCTGAAGGGACGTTCCAAGTCAACCTGTGTTTGAGCCTTATAAGGGGGGAGGGGGGGGGGGTGCTTCCTAATCATGCAGGCACTGTTTCACAACCTTACAGAAGCCCTGTTTTTCTTCCTTTCCTTTCTTTTTTTTGTAACAGAGAGTTACAGGAGAAGAGGAGAGAGAAAAGGAAACAAGACAGAAAGAGAAGAAAAGGAAGAGGGGAAAGGGGAAGAAGGGGGGAGGGAGGGGAAGGATGATGCTCACCGACCAGGAGGCGGCGGAAGGGGAGGGTATGACCCCAGGAGGGGGGACGGGCTGGAATACAAGGGTAAGGGTACAGATTGAGGAGGGTCTGGTGGTCCTGGGCCATCTTCTTGTGGCTTCATGCTCCTTCCCGTCCCCTCAATGCTCCCGTGGATCCGGTCTTATAACTAGCTACAATGAGGAGAGCAGGGAATATACATTATTTTGTTAAAGCAATCGGGATGCCACAAGGCCCCCGTTGTGTGTGAAATAGGTGTTGCTCTGCTTTAGAGCTGACCAAAACCCTCTTAACCCGGCTCTACAAAGGCTCTAGGGCTGGGTTACCCCTTGCCACTGTGTGGAGCCCCTGGGATTGCCCCTATATACTCACTTGGGAATCAATCCCTGGGCACATGCGCAGGCCTCCAGCAGCATCCTCAGCACTCTTCTATCTAATGCTCACCCAAGGTGCGTGTAGAAGAGGAGATTGGCCAGCAGGAGGCGCCCAGAAAACATTTCATTTGAAAACTTCTTGCAGGACATGAAGATTCACAGAAGTGAGTTCTGATTGGACAAGAGCCTGCTCATGCGCTGTGGGGCGGTGGATCATCGTAAGCAACCGGGCGATGGGGTCGCACACACAGCAGACCAAAACTCAGGTGAGTGAAAAACTCAATTTAAAGAGGACCACAACTCCTTAAAAGGTCCAAAACCGGGCATTGGGATTTAGGAAACCCCTCGGGCTGCCAGAAAATATGTTTTTTTTTGCCATTCCAAAGTACATGCCTGGCGAGCTGTCCTGGCTTGTCTACTGCCCTGCAGGTCACATGCTGCGAGCTTGTAAATGCACTGTTGGATTGAAAAACAGTAATGCCTGCAGGGTTTGATGCCCTGGGGCATCCCAAATCAGGATGCCCCAGAGACAGGGAGAAAGCTGTCCTTTGGACTCCAAAAAGACTCTATGGGTTTTGATCCACTTTAAAGATGGCCTCTAGCTTTGAATATCCCATGGATAAAGGGGGATACTTCTATTTTCCATACTGGTCAGGCTATAAAATGGAACAAAACCTGCGAATTAGACTTTAGAGCGATTTGAGATGCCTCCCAGAGTGCTCACCCTTCCCCGCTCCAACGTCACATGAGCGGGCTCTCGTCCAATCAGAGCCCTTTGCCTTGATTACTAAACTTTGACTTAAAGTGGACCAACATCCTCCCATGATCGGCCAGGGAATCTATAAGATTCCCGGACCGATCAGACCCCTGACTGCGGGAAACCGCTGTGTGAAACCCCCCAGAAACCCCTAAATCTCTACCTTATCCACGATCCAGTGGCGCCCGCCGCCGCCGCCTCCCGTGAGTCCCTCTAGCAGGACCCTGTAAGAGTGACGCGCGGGAGGCGGCGGCGGGTGCGCTCTCTTGTCCGTCGCTGCCTCCCGCTTGTCCGTCGGCGGGGATTGGCAGCTGCGGTCACGTGGGAGCGAGGAGAAGTGAGTTTTTCGGGGTTTCTGGGGGGTTTCCCCCAATCGGGGCACCCCACCGAAGTGGACCAAAACCCAGGATAGTCAAAATCCTGGGTGTTGGTCCACTTTAAAGGGCTCTGAATGAATCCAATGGGGAACGTACACTGCCGCATCCCTGTATCTCCAGCGGAGTGCACGCTCCCGCCCCAGCCTATTTGAATGCAGGGGATATAGAGGCACGAGAACATAAAATAAAAGACTGGAGAAGAATGGAAAAAAAACAAAAAGAGAATGAAAACGAAATGTGAAAAACAGAGCAAGAAACTAAAAAGAATGAGATGGAGGGAAGGTGACGAGAGAGAGAAAGAGAGAGAGAGAGAGGGAGGAAGGGAATGTGGAAAAATGTCAGTAGGGGAGATATTAACGAGAAGGAGAGGATGTGAAAAACAGAGAGAGAAGGTAAAGGGAGAGATAAACATAGAAAATGTGAAATAAGGAGAGGATGTGGAAAATAGAGAGAGAAGGTAAAAGGAGAGACTGGAGTAATATGGTAAAGGGAAGAGACAAGGAAATGTGGAAAATGAAAGGAGAAAAGATTGAGATGGAGGAAAGTTGACTAGAAAGAGAGGGAGGGAATGTGAAAAAGAGGCAGAAGGAAGAAATTAATGAGAAAGAGAAGGCAATTGTGCAGAAAACAAAGAGAGAGAGAGAAAGATTAAAAAAAAGAGAAAAACATACAGAAGGTGAAAAAAAACAGATGTAAGACTGAAAAAAGAAACAGAGAGACAATGAAATTAGAAAAAATAAGATAAGTCAAAAAGATTGGGTGAAGCGACAGTGAGGATAGAGAGATGGACGAAAGGTAATGAGGGAGAGAGATAGAGGGAATGTGGAAAAAGAGAAAGAAGGAAAGAAGGTAAAAAGAGAGAATGACATAGAGAAGGTGAAATATAAGACTAGAGTAAGATGGACAAAGGGTGGAAAGAGAAAGAGAATATAGAGACAATAGAAAAGGTGAAACTGTCAGGGTGAACCTATGAGAGAGCAAGATGGAGGGAAAATGGAAAAGAGACTTAAGTCAGATATAAAGATAGATAGAGAATGAGAGGATGGGAAACGCAGAGAGAGAAGGTGGAAAAAATAAAGAAAGAAGATGAAAAAAAAGAGTCTGAAGTAAGATGAAAAAAAGAAATAGAGACAAGAACAAAGAGAAATAGACAAGGGCATGTAGAAAATAGAGAAGGTGAAAAGATTGATATGGAGAGAAGGTGATGAGAGAGAGAGGAGTGAAAATGTAAAAGATACAATAGGGGAGATATTACCGAGAAGGAGAGAATGTGGAAAACCGAGAGAGAGAGTAGGAAGGAGAGTAAAAGGAGAGAAAAACATAGAGGAGGTGAAATAAAAGTCTGGATTAGGATGGGAAAGTGGTAGAAAGTGAGGGGCAAGGAAATGTTTAAAATAGATGGTGAAAATATTGAGATGGAGGGGCGGTTATGGGAAAGAGATGGAGGGAATGTGGAAAGTGACAGAATTCGTTAACCAGGAGAGAATGTGGAAAATTAAACGAAAAATCAAAGGTGAAATAAAAGACTGGTGTAAAAAAGACAAAGAATTGTGGAAGATAGAGAGGGAAGGTGAAAAGATGGAGATGGAGGGAAGGTGACAAGAAAGAAAGAAAGAAAGAAAGAAAGAAAGAAAGAAAGAAAGAAAGAAAGAAAGAAAGAAAGAAAGAAAGAAAGAAAGATGGAGAGAAGGTGGAAAAGAGACAGAATGAAGATGTAAGAGATAGAGAAGGAAAGAACGTGGAAGACAGAGGAAAGTATGGGAAGAAAGAAATCGAAAAGGTGAAATAAGAGGCAGATGGAGGGAAGGCATAATAGAGGAGGAGAAGAAGGCAATGTGCAAAATGAAGCAAGAAGGATGGAGGGCAAAAAGAGAAAACATAGAGAAGGTGAAATAAGACACTGAAAAAAGATGGGAAAAAAAGAATGAAAATGACAAGGAAATTTTGAAAATAGAGATAAAAAGAGAGAAGGTGAATAGAGGGTGATGAGAGAGCGAAAGAAATGGAGAGAAAGTGGAAAAAGAACTGAAGGAAGATATACAAGAGATAGGGAAGGAGAGAGTATGAAAAGCAGAGAGAGAAGGGTGGAAAAAGAAGGTGAATTAAGAAGTAGATGGAGGAAAGGTGTAATATATAAGGAAAAGGGAATGTGGAAAATAGGGGCAATATAAAAATGTGAAAAAGAGAGCAAGAACGAGTGAGAGAAGGTGGAGCAATCCCATAAAAAAGAGAACAGAGGGAGAAAAGGAAAAGTAAGGAGTTGGAGAAGAACAGAAAAAGAAAATGCTGAAAATAGAGAAAGCAAGAAAGAGAGCGAGCATGGTGGATGCACTGTGCTGTCCCTCTGAAGGTGTGTGAATAGTGTCTCCTGGCGCCCCCTACTGAGAGATTGGGATGGCGCCCTTTGCCACCGCACAGCTCACACACCACAAGGCTACCCTGTAATGTAGGGAGCGTCTGGGGTGTTGGGTAAGTTATGTTCTGTAAGGGGCCAATCTGTGCTATGGGGCCCCATACTTTAGAGGGGCCCCTTCCTCCTAATTGTGCAGCCATTTCCTGCCTCCCAGATTATTATCAGACCCCCAACCTCAGGAATTCCCACAGTTCTGTTACACTCAGCAGCCAAATTATCTGTGGGATTCCCCCCAGCGTCTCGCTCGGGCACCATGTTCAGGGCGACTAGTCGTCGCTTAGTTGTGCTCACCTTATCGGATTTTCCAGCTTCCATCAGCTTCTCCCGGAATTTATCCTGCAGAGTCTCTGCCAACTGACACAGCAATGCCCCATTATCCAGCTTCTCCATGAAGGTCTCTGCTGTCACCTCCTTCCCTGCTGATCAGAGCATAGAAAATCAACCCAACATGTGGCTACACCATACAATCTATTAGGGTATAAGGGAGGATACAGAAGTAGAAGAGCTAACAATCTATTAGGGTATAAGGAAAGATACAGAAGGAGAAGAGCTTACAATCTATTAGGGTATAAGGGAGGATACAGAAGCAGAAGAGCTTACAATCTATTAGGGTATAAGGGAGGATACAGAAGCAGAAAAGCTTACAATCTATTAGGGTATAAGGGAGGATACAGAAGGAGAAGAGCTTACAATCTATTGGGGTATAAAGGAGGATACGGAAGAGCTTACAATCTATTAGGGTATAAGGAATGATACAGAAGTAGAAGAGCTAACAATCTATTAGGGTATAAGGGAGGATACAGAAGGAGAAGAGCTTACAATCTATTAGGGTATAAGGGAGGATACAGAAGGAGAAGAGCTTACAATCTATTGGGGTATAAAGGAGGATACGGAAGAGCTTACAATCTATTAGGGTATAAGGGAGGATACAGAAGGAGAAGAGCTTACAATCTATTAGGGTATAAGGGAGGATACAGAAGGAGAAGAGCTTACAATCTATTAGGGTATAAGGGAGGATACAGAAGGAGAAGCGCTTACAATCTATTAGGGTATAAGGGAGGATACAGAAGGAGAAGAACTTACATTCTATTAGGGTATAAGGGAGGATACAGAAGGAGAAAAGCTTACAATCTATTAGGGTATAAGGGAGGATACAGAAGGAGAAGAGCTTACAATCTATTAAGGTATAAGAGAGAATACAGAAGGAGAAGAGCTTACACTCTATTAGGGTATAAGGGAGGATACAGAAGGAGAAGAGCTTACACTCTATTAGGGTATAAGGGAGGATACAGAAGGAGAAGAGCTTACACTCTATTAGGGTATAAGGGAGGATACAGAAGGAGAAGAGCTTACAATCTATTGGGGTATAAGGGAGGATACAGAAGGAGAAGAGCTTACAATCTATTACGGTATAAGGGAGGATACAGAAGGATTAGAGCTTACACTCTATTAGGGTATAAATAATAATAATGAATAGTAAAATAATAGTAATAAATCAGGATTCCTGTACATGTCAGTGGTGCTCTCTGACGGGGTGCACGCTCGGCTCAGGCAGGGTAGCGAGCTCATAGAACATCTGCATCCAATGAAATTTATATGAGGTGTCGGCTTTCCGTGCGCCGGGCTTTATGGCGGCGGGGTCGCGCTGTTTCTGTATTGGAGCCCCCCCCCGACATATTTTACAGCTCGCTTGGATAAGCTGAAACGCGGCTCTGCGCCCAGCTACGAGGAAGGTTTCTTTTTTCCTATTTCGATGGAAAATCCATTAAGAGTCCTTCAGCAATTTGGCTGGGGGGTGGGGGGGGGGGGGGGGCTGATGGGTCAAGTATTGTGGGGAGGGCTCCTTTAACTCTGACCTTGAATTTAAAGTCGTTCTGTTTATTATCTACTTGATCAGACCTATGGGATGGGATCTATTCTATCTATTCTATCACTGGTGGGGTGATCATCAAGGTTGAAATTGGTAGCCTTGGTAAGTATTTAACTCTGCTTTACAGCATAGGCAGTAATGGGGGACCCGCTGTGAATTTCGGGCCCCCATCAGATGGAGCTCTGCAAGGAAAAGGTGAGTATCTCTCTAATGCTGGGCTCAATAATGGTATGAGGGGGGTGGTGAGGTTAGTTTCCTGTCCCCTATGGAATGGGGGGAGGGCGCAAGGGGTTACATGTAGTGTGGCAGGGGAAGTATGCAAGAGGTTAAAGGGACTTTGCAGTCTAAATAACTCTTGTAGTTCATAGGAGCAGCCATGATGGGATTACATGCTGCTGCCATCCCACTATTGAGAGGAGAACCGGGGGTGTTTGCATCATACATCTCAAAAGAAGACAATGGGGTGGCAGTCACAGGCTATCCAATCATGGCTGCTCCCATGAACCACAAGAGTTATTTAGACTGGACTGTCCCTTTAAATGTAGCCAGTGTAGGAGGGACACACGGGGTTAAATTCAGACATGAGGGAGTCGGAGGGGGTAAAATGCAGACAGTCTGGGGAAGGGCGCAAGGGTTTAAATGAAGATTTTGTTTAGTTTTGCAATAGTTTTAAACTTATAGAAATACGTTTAGCCCTTTACAGCCCCTCTGCATCCAGCCACTCTAGGCACAGGCCAAGGGTTGCCTAGTTAGAAATATAGCCCCCCCCCCCCCATTACAGTAGA
>CM051241.1:73910665-73997697 GCA_027917425.1 Gastrophryne carolinensis
GAGAGATACTCACCTTCTGCTAGCAGAGCTCCATCTGATGGGGGACAAGAAACTTTCATCACCTCCCACTTCACACTATCAGTGAGCCCTACATTAGAGAGATACTCACCTTCTGCTAGCAGAGCTCCATCTGATGGGGGACAAGAAACTTTCATCACCTCCCACTTCACACTATCAGTGAGCCCTACATTAGAGAGATACTCACCTTCTCCTAGCAGAGCTCCATCTGATGGGGGACAAGAAACTTTCATCACCTCCCCCTTCACTCTATCAGTGAGCCCTACATTCGAGAGATACTCACCTTCTGCTAGCAGAGCTCCATCTGATGGGGGACAAGAAACTTTCATCACCTCCCCCTTCACACTATCAGTGAGCCCTACATTAGAGAGATACTCACCTTCTGCTAGCAGAGCTCCATCTGATGGGGGACAAGAAACTTTCATCACCTCCCACTTCACACTATCAGTGAGCCCTACATTAGAGAGATACTCACCTTCTGCTAGCAGAGCTCCATCTGATGGGGGACAAGAAACTTTCATCACCTCCCCCTTCACACTATCAGTGAGCCCTACATTAGAGAGATACTCACCTTCTCCTAGCAGAGCTCCATCTGATGGGGGACAAGAAACTTTCATCACCTCCCACTTCACACTATCAGTGAGCCCTACATTAGAGAGATACTCACCTTCTCCCAGCAGAGCTCCATCTGATGGGGGACAAGAAACTTACATCACCTCCCCGTTCACACTATCAGTGAGCCCTACATTAGAGAGATACTCACCTTCTAGCAGAGCTCTATCTAATGGGGGACAGGAAACTCACCTCACCTCCCCCCTCACACTATCAGTGAGCCCTACATTAGAGAGATACTCACCTTCTCCTAGCAGAGCTCCATCTGATGGGGGACAAGAAACTTACATCACCTCCCCGTTCACACTATCAGTGAGCCCTACATTAGAGAGATACTCACCTTCTCCTAGCAGAGCTCCATCTGATGGGGGACAAGAAACTTACATCACCTCCCCGTTCACACTATCAGTGAGCCCTACATTAGAGAGATACTCACCTTCTCCTAGCAGAGCTCCATCTGATGGGGGACAAGAAACTTACATCACCTCCCCCTTCACACTATCAGTGAGCCCTACATTAGAGAGATACTCACCTTTTCTTACCAGAGCTCCATCTGATGGGGGACAAGAAACTTACATCACCTCCCCGTTCACACTATCAGTGAGCCCTACATTAGAGAGATACTCACCTTCTAGCAGAGCTCTATCTAATGGGGGACAGGAAACTCACCTCACCTCCCCCCTCACACTATCAGTGAGCCCTACATTAGAGAGATCCTTGCTTCTCTCAAATTTTTCCTTTCCTTGTCTCTTTTCTGTCACTTTCCCTTGCTCTCTATCGCTCCTTATTCAGTCTATATAAGTATATCTCTCTCTCCCTCTGTTTTCACTTTCTTTTCTCTCTTTCGTTCTCTTTCTATTGGACTGATTCAGCACCAGGAGGAAGGGTGCTCTATTTTTAGAAGAGAAAACGTTCATTCACTTTCATTGTCTGCCTTGGAGCTGATTCAGCGTTAGGCAAGAAAAACTGGTGCTGAACCGACCCATATCTCTTTTTATTTACTTTCTATTCTCTATATCTCTGTTCTCTCAGACATTTTATTTCTTCTCACTAGTCTGTCTTTTTCTCTCTCTACATTCTCTCCCGCTCTTTCTCTTCTCTATATATTTCACTCCTTACTTTATGTTTCTCTTTCTCTCCATCTCTATCCACTTGCTATTTGCTCCATTTTTCCCTTTTTGTCTCTCTCTCTCTCTCTCTCTCTCTCTCTATTGTCTATTTTGCTCACTCTGTTGTGTCCCTTTCTCTGCCTCTCCCTACTATATCTTTCCTTTATATATAATTTCCCTTTTCCCTCTCCTCTCAGTTCTCTCCCATGTTCCCTTTTCTGTCTCTGTCACTTTCGCTTTCTCTCTATCTCTCCTTATGTCATTTATGCATTTCTTACTCTCTGTTTTCACTTTCTATTCTCTCTATCTCTCTCTCTCTCTCTCTGTGGAGTTGATTCAGCACCAGAAGAAAAGGTGCACTTAGGGCCTTATTTAACAAGGGATAGCGCCAGGTAGCGAATGGTGAGCGAGCGGTAATGACGCTCACCGCCACGAGAACGCCGGCTCCCCTCCGCAATCACACATTTATCAAGCCGATCCTGCTTAGCGACTGACAGAGCGCCAGATAGCGAATCATTCATCATTATTCCAGCCTCACCCCACAGCGCCAGCGAGCGACCCTGAACAGCGACAGGTATGACCTCTCGCTACCTGGCGCTCTCCAATGCATTTCAATGGAGCAATCTTTGAATATTCTTAATTAATTGCTATTAATGTTTTTTTTTTTTTTTTAAATGGCAAAAATTCTGTGACCACTTCTGCAATGTTAGATTTTTTTTTAAGGTATTACAAGGTATTTAAGGTATTAGAATTGATGTTACAGGTCTGATATTAATGTATTCATATTACAAAATGTTTGTAAAAACATGTTTGTTTTTTTTCCCAAAAATATGGTGGTTTGGGGGTTAAAAAACTACTTTTAACACATCGCCGCCAGCGCTCTGGGGTTTAAACATGCATTTCACAGCGCGAGAATTTTTTGAGCGTGATTTGTTAATGAATATGGTGGAAGCCGTTCGCTATGGCCAGTCGCTGTCATGCGCACCCATACAGCGCGGAACCTGTCAAACAGCGACTCCTAACCCCGTATTCAACATTACCGCACACCGACTGAGTCGCTGTCAACAGCCGAACAACGGCCAAGCACAGCGAATACTAGCGGGCGCTGTGAAAATACCGCTACTGTCGCTCATCTGTCGCTACCTGGCGCTATTAATGAATCGGCCTCTTAGTTTTAGAAGCAAAAGCTGCCATTTGCTTTCATTGTCTACCTATGGGCTGAATTAGCACCAGTGCTGAATCGATCCTATCTCTCGTTTTAACTTTCTTTTCTCTTTATATCTCTCTCAGACCTATTTTATTTATTTTTGTTTCTATTTCCCTTTCACTCAACTTGCTATTGTCTCTCTCTGTTTTTTTTTTAATATTTTCTCTGACTCTCTTACTCCATGGGGGTGATTCAGCACCAAGAAAAAAAGAGTGCTACTTTTAAGGAGAGTTTCATTGTCTACCTGGGGGTGATTCAGCAACTGGATTTAAATAGAACCCCTTTCACCTAGTGCTGAATCACCCCTATGTCTCCTTATGTAGTCTGTGGATGCCTTTATCTCTCTTCTATCTCTTTACTTCTTTCTCCCCTTCTCTCTATACCACTTCTTATTTTATTTCTCAAAGTTTCTCATCCTTCCTCACTGTAGACACTTGTTATTTGCTTCATTTTTCTCTCTCTCTGTCTCTCCATTCTCTCTTTTTTATTCTCTGTATTGTCACTCATTATGTCTCCTTATAGGGCTTTATTCATCAAGCCATAGCGCCAGGTAATGACTGGCAGCGGCAGGTAGTGCCTCCTAGCGACAGGTAGCGAACGGTGACCGCCAGGCGCTGTGTGCAATACCACATTTATCAAAGCGAATATGGTGAGCGACTCTAACAGCGACACGTAGCGACCGATTCATCATCACAGACGCCTCACCGTATACCGCCGGCGCTCTGGCTTCCAGGTATTACCTGTCGCTCTCCCATACATTTCAATGGACGTTACTTTTATTCTCTTTAAACAGGGCTTTATTTTATTTTTTTTTAATTATCAAATAATTGTGTCACCTCTCCTGGCCTAGAAAAAGTAATTTTTGAAAACTTTTTTGATTTATAATATTTATAATTTATAATATTTTTATGCAGAATTGTCCTTACATGTCTGGTATTAAACTGTTCATGCTACAATGTTATAACAATGTAATTCCATATGTTTTCGCTTTGTTACTAGTGGATACATGTTCAAAAACAGACTTTAATCACACATCCCGATTTTGAGCACCGGCGCTGTGTGAGGCTGTTTTTTTATGAATATGGTGTGAGTCGGTCGCATCTGAGCTGGCGCTAGCGTTCGCTCCCATACAGCGCTGTACTGGTGTTAGAGCGACTCACACAATATATTCATCAATGCCGGCCAGCGATTGAGACGCTCTGAAACAGCGAACCATGGCCGAGCACAGCGACTACTAGCGGTCGCTCTCAATGCCTCGCTACAGACGCTCATCTGTCGGTACCTGGCGCTAGTAATGAATCAGCCTGATTTGTTTCTCTTTTCATGCTCTCAAGCTTACTTTCTTTACTCTCTTTTTTTTAGAGAGAAAACTGCCATCCACTTTCATTGTCCATGTTTCTCACCTAAAGATACCCTTTACACCTGATGTTGATTTCTCCATTTAGTCTATTATTATTATTATGTTTATTTATACAGCGCCATCTTCTTCCATAGCACTGTACTAGGTACAATTACAGACAAGAAAAGATACAATACAGCGATTGTTATAAATTAGATGTTACAAAGTTCAAATGTGATAACAATAGACAATAGAAAGGAGAGCCCTGCCCCTGTGAGCTTACAATCTAAAGAATTGGGGTGGAGACAAAAAGGGGCGGGATCACAAGTGGTAGAACTTCAGTATGGAAGCATGTGCCCAGTGAAGGTAGTGCTTAAAGCGGACCTTCACCCTGAATAAGAGTCTATCTTATATGTTTCCCACACCCTGTACATACAGATTGCTCACATTCAAAATCATCCTACCTGCATCTATTGCATTTTCTGAGGCTTGAAACATCCAAGATGGCGGCTCATGGAGCATCAGGCAGCCTGCAAACAGGAAGTGTCTTCTGAATATGCCGCTCTGCATTCTGGGAATGCTGTCCTTTTCCTGACCCCAGCTCTGCTCTGTCTGTGCAAAGCACAGCTATAACCCACACCCCTGCACTTTATCCCGCTGTCCTCTCCTCCGTATGTGATGCTTCTGAGTCAAGATGGCGGCACCCGTATCCTAGAGTCCTGAACAGAGTTGCAGCCCGGTGGTGGAAAGAATAATAAGTGACTAAAATATATTAATTTTAGATGCTGGGAAATAGTATTTTAAGGGTTTGGGTTTTTCATTAAGTCATGCTGAAGGTCCGGTTTATGCCAGGTTATATGCTTTTCTGAAGAGGGAGAGGTTAAATACAGATGTTAAAGGGCCACCCCAGACCCCTTCTTCAAAATAAACCTAAGCCCCACCATGCCCTCTCCAAATAGGGAATATGCTGATCTAATAAAAGAAAAAAAAAAAAGACACTTTCACCCCGAATCCACCACCAACTTCGGGGTGTTTTAGAGAGTTAAAAAGAGATTGAAGGTAGGTTTCGGAGGTTACTGCTCAAGGGGGTACTTGTGAGGGAAGAGAGTGTTAGCATACCTCCCAAGTGACCCGAATTTCGAAGGACTGTCCCTATTTTGAGTCCATGTCCGAAAGAGATTACTTTTACTCTGTCTATTCCTAAGCAATTTCTATATTTTTCTATTTTGTTTTTTACTTTTTGTTCTTTCTCTCACTCTTTCTCTCTCTCTGTATGTATGTATGTATATATACCCCGAAAGAGACAGAAGAGAGAAATAGAGAGACTACATTAGGAGACACTGTCTGTTATAGGAGATTGGGAGATTCTGTCACACTGCTTGTTATAGGGGATTGGGGGGATTCTGCCACACTGCTTGTTATAGGGGATTGGGGGGATTCTGCCACACTGCTTGTTATAGGGGATTAGGGGGGTTCTGCCACACTGCTTGTTATAGGGGATTGGGGGGATTCTGCCACACTGCTTGTTATAGGGGATTGGGGGGATTCTGCCACACTGCTTGTTATAGGGGATTGGGGGGATTCTGCCACACTGCTTGTTATAAGGGATTGGGGGATTCTGCCACACTGCTTGTCATAGGGGATTGGGGGAATTCTGCCACACTGCTTGTTATAAGGGATTGGGGGATTCTGCCACACTGCTTGTTATAAGGGATTGGGGGATTCTGCCACACTGCTTGTTATAGGGGATTGGGGGAATTCTGCCACACTGCTTGTTATAGGGGATTGGGGGAATTCTGCCACACTGCTTGTTATAGGGGATTGGGGGGATTCTGCCACACTGCTTGTTATAGGGGATTGGGGGGATTCTGCCACACTGCTTGTTATAAGGGATTGGGGGGATTCTGCCACACTGCTTGTTATAGGGGATTGGGGGGATTCTGCCACACTGCTTGTTACAGGGGATTGGGGGAATTCTGCCACACTGCTTGTTATAGGGGATTGGGGGATTCTGCCACACTGCTTGTTATAGGGGATTGGGGGATTCTGCCACACTGCTTGTTATAGGGGATTGGGGGGATTCTGCCACACTGCTTGTTATAAGGGATTGGGGGGATTCTGCCACACTGCTTGTTATAGGGGATTGGGGGGATTCTGCCACACTGCTTGTTACAGGGGATTGGGGGAATTCTGCCACACTGCTTGTTATAGGGGATTGGGGGATTCTGCCACACTGCTTGTTATAGGGGATTGGGGGATTCTGCCACACTGCTTGTTATAGGGGATTGGGGGATTCTGTCACACTGCTTGTTATAGGGGATTAGGGGGGATTCTGCCACACTGCTTGTTATAGCGGATTAGGGGGATTCTGCCACACTGCTTGTTATAGGGGATTGGGGGATTCTGCCACACTACTTGTTATAGCGGATTAGGGGGATTCTGCCACACTGCTTGTTATAGGGGATTGGGGGGATTCTGCCACACTGCTTGTTATAGCGGATTGGGGGATTCTGTCACACTGCCTATTATAGAGGATTGGGGGGATTCTGCCACACTGCTTGTTATAGCGGATTAGGGGGATTCTGCCACACTGCTTGTTATAGGGGATTAGGGGGATTCTGCCACACTGCTTGTTATAGGGGATTGGGGGGATTCTGCCACACTGCTTGTTATAGGGGATTGGGGGGATTCTGCCACACTGCTTGTTATAGGGGATTAGGGGGGTTCTGCCACACTGCTTGTTATAGGAGATTGGGAGATTCTGTCACACTGCCTATTATAGCGGATTGGGGGGATTCAGCCACACTGCTTGTTATAGGGGATTAGGGGGATTCTGCCACACTGCTTGTTATAGGAGATTGGGAGATTCTGTCACACTGCCTATTATAGGGGATTGGGGGGATCCTGTGAGGTGCCTATTATATGGGATTGGAAGCATTCTGTGCACTGCCTGTTTTGGCAGATTGGACAGGATTTTACAACACTGCATGTTATAGGGGATTGGGTGATTCTGCTACGCAGCATGTTATAGGGGATTGGGTGATTCTGCCACACTGCTTGTTATAGGGGATTGGGGGGATTCTGCCACACTGCTTGTTATAGGGGATTGGGGGGATTCAGCCACACTGCTTGTTATAGGGGATTGGGGGAATTCTGCCACACTGCTTGTTATAGGGGATTGGGGGAATTCTGCCACACTGCTTGTTATAGGGGATTGGGGGGATTCTGCCACACTGCTTGTTATAGGGGATTGGGGGGATTCTGCCACACTGCTTGTTATAAGGGATTGGGGGATTATGCCACACTGCTTGTTATAGGGGATTGGGGGGATTCTGCCACACTGCTTGTTATAGGGGATTGGGGGAATTCTGCCACACTGCTTGCTATAGGGGATTGGGGGATTCTGCCACACTGCTTGTTATAGGGGATTGGGGGGATTCTGCCACACTGCTTGTTATAGGGGATTGGGGGGATTCTGCCACACTGCTTGTTATAGGGGATTGGGGGAATTCTGCCACACTGCTTGTTATAGGGGATTGGGGGATTCTGCCACACTGCTTGTTATAGGGGATTGGGGGGATTCTGCCACACTGCTTGTTATAGGGGATTGGGGGGATTCTGCCACACTGCTTGTTATAGGGGATTGGGGGGGGGGGGGTTCTGCCACACTGCTTGTTATAAGGGATTGGGGGAATTCTGCCACACTGCTTATTATAGGGGATTGGGGGAATTATGCCACACTGCTTGTTATAGGGGATTGGGGGAATTCTGCCACACTGCTTATTATAGGGGATTGGGGGAATTATGCCACACTGCTTGTTATAGGGGATTGGGGGAATTCTGCCACACTGCTTATTATAGGGGATTGGGGGAATTATGCCACACTGCTTGTTATAGGGGATTGGGGGAATTATGCCACACTGCTTGTTATAGGGGATTGGGGGATTCTGCCACACTGCTTGTTATAGGGGATTGGGGGGGTTCTGCCACACTGCTTGTTATAGGGGATTGGGGGATTCTGCCACACTGCTTGTTATAGGGGATTGGGGGGGTTCTGCCACACTGCTTGTTATAGGGGATTGGGGGATTCTGCCACACTGCTTGTTATAGGGGATTGGGGGGATTCTGCCACACTGCTTGTTATAAGGGATTGGGGGAATTCTGCCACACTGCTTGTTATAGGGGATTGGGGTTTTTTTCTACACAGCTTGTTATAGGGGATTGGGGGAATTCTGCCACACTGCTTGTTTTAGGGGATTGGGGGATTCTGCCACACTGCTTGTTATAGGGGATTGGGGGGATTCTGCCACACTGCTTGTTATAGGGGATTGGGGGAATTCTGCCACACTGCTTGTTATAGGGGATTGGGGGGGGGGGGGGTTCTGCCACACTGCTTGTTATAAGGGATTGGGGGAATTCTGCCACACTGCTTATTATAGGGGATTGGGGGAATTATGCCACACTGCTTGTTATAGGGGATTGGGGGAATTCTGCCACACTGCTTGTTATAGGGGATTGGGGGATTCTGCCACACTGCTTGTTATAGGGGATTGGGGGGGTTCTGCCACACTGCTTGTTATAGGGGATTGGGGGATTCTGCCACACTGCTTGTTATAGGGGATTGGGGGGGTTCTGCCACACTGCTTGTTATAGGGGATTGGGGGATTCTGCCAAACTGCTTGTTATAGGGGATTGGGGGGATTCTGCCACACTGCTTGTTATAAGGGATTGGGGGAATTCTGCCACACTGCTTGTTATAGGGGATTGGGGGAATTCTGCCACACTGCTTGTTATAGGGGATTGGGGGAATTCTGCCACACTGCTTGTTATAGGGGATTGGGGGAATTCTGCCACACTGCTTGTTATAAGGGATTGGGGGAATTCTGCCACACTGCTTGTTGTAGGGGATTGGGGGATTATGCCACACTGCTTGTTATAAGGGATTGGGGGAATTCTGCCACACTGCTTGTTATAGGGGATTGGGGGGATTCTGCCACACTGCTTGTTATAGGGGATTGGGGGGATTCTGCCACACTGCTTGTTATAGGGGATTGGGGGGATTCTGCCACACTGCTTGTTATAGGGGATTGGGGGAATTCTGCCAAACTGCTTGTTATAGGGGATTGGGGGGATTCTGCCACACTGCTTGTTATAGGGGATTGGGGGGATTCTGCCACACTGCTTATTATAGGGGATTGGGGGGATTCTGCCACACTGCTTGTTATAGGGGATTGGGGTTTTTTTTCTACACAGCTTGTTATAGGGGATTGGGGGAATTCTGCCACACTGCTTGTTATAGGGGATTGGGGGAATTCTGCCACACTGCTTGTTATAGGGGATTGGGGGGATTCTGCCACACTGCTTGTTATAGGGGATTGGGGGGATTCTGCCACACTGCTTGTTATAAGGGATTGGGGGATTATGCCACACTGCTTGTTATAGGGGATTGGGGGGATTCTGCCACACTGCTTGTTATAGGGGATTGGGGGAATTCTGCCACACTGCTTGTTATAGGGGATTGGGGGATTCTGCCACACTGCTTGTTATAGGGGATTGGGGGGATTCTGCCACACTGCTTGTTATAGGGGATTGGGGGGATTCTGCCACACTGCTTGTTATAGGGGATTGGGGGGGGGTTCTGCCACACTGCTTGTTATAAGGGATTGGGGGAATTCTGCCACACTGCTTATTATAGGGGATTGGGGGAATTATGCCACACTGCTTGTTATAGGGGATTGGGGGAATTCTGCCACACTGCTTATTATAGGGGATTGGGGGAATTATGCCACACTGCTTGTTATAGGGGATTGGGGGAATTCTGCCACACTGCTTATTATAGGGGATTGGGGGAATTATGCCACACTGCTTGTTATAGGGGATTGGGGGAATTATGCCACACTGCTTGTTATAGGGGATTGGGGGATTCTGCCACACTGCTTGTTATAGGGGATTGGGGGGGTTCTGCCACACTGCTTGTTATAGGGGATTGGGGGATTCTGCCACACTGCTTGTTATAGGGGATTGGGGGGGTTCTGCCACACTGCTTGTTATAGGGGATTGGGGGATTCTGCCACACTGCTTGTTATAGGGGATTGGGGGGATTCTGCCACACTGTTTGTTATAAGGGATTGGGGGAATTCTGCCACACTGCTTGTTATAGGGGATTGGGTTTTTTTTTCTACACAGCTTGTTATAGGGGATTGGGGGAATTCTGCCACACTGCTTGTTTTAGGGGATTGGGGGATTCTGCCACACTGCTTGTTATAGGGGATTGGGGGGATTCTGCCACACTGCTTGTTATAGGGGATTGGGGGAATTCTGCCACACTGCTTGTTATAGGGGATTGGGGGGGGGGGGGTTCTGCCACACTGCTTGTTATAAGGGATTGGGGGAATTCTGCCACACTGCTTATTATAGGGGATTGGGGGAATTATGCCACACTGCTTGTTATAGGGGATTGGGGGAATTCTGCCACACTGCTTGTTATAGGGGATTGGGGGATTCTGCCACACTGCTTGTTATAGGGGATTGGGGGGGTTCTGCCACACTGCTTGTTATAGGGGATTGGGGGATTCTGCCACACTGCTTGTTATAGGGGATTGGGGGGGTTCTGCCACACTGCTTGTTATAGGGGATTGGGGGATTCTGCCACACTGCTTGTTATAGGGGATTGGGGGGATTCTGCCACACTGCTTGTTATAAGGGATTGGGGGAATTCTGCCACACTGCTTGTTATAGGGGATTGGGGGAATTCTGCCACACTGCTTGTTATAGGGGATTGGGGGAATTTTGCCACACTGCTTGTTATAGGGGATTGGGGGAATTCTGCCACACTGCTTGTTATAAGGGATTGGGGGAATTCTGCCACACTGCTTGTTGTAGGGGATTGGGGGATTATGCCACACTGCTTGTTATAAGGGATTGGGGGAATTCTGCCACACTGCTTGTTATAGGGGATTGGGGGGATTCTGCCACACTGCTTGTTATAGGGGATTGGGGGGATTCTGCCACACTGCTTGTTATAGGGGATTGGGGGGATTCTGCCACACTGCTTGTTATAGGGGATTGGGGGAATTCTGCCACACTGCTTGTTATAGGGGATTGGGGGGATTCTGCCACACTGCTTGTTATAGGGGATTGGGGGGATTCTGCCACACTGCTTATTATAGGGGATTGGGGGGATTCTGCCACACTGCTTGTTATAGGGGATTGGGGGAATTCTGCCACACTGCTTGTTATAGGGGATTGGGGGGATTCTGCCACACTGCTTGTTATAGGGGATTGGGGGAATTCTGCCACACTGCTTGTTACAGGGGATTGGGGGGATTCTGCCACACTGCTTGTTATAGGGGATTGGGGGGATTCTGCCACACTGCTGGTTATAGGGGATTGGGGGAATTCTGCCACACTGCTTGTTATAAGGGATTGGGGGGGATTCTGCCACACTGCTTGTTATAAGGGATTGGGGGATTCTGCCACACTGCTTGTTATAGGGGATTGGGGGGATTCTGCCACACTGCTTGTTATAAGGGATTGGGGGGATTCTGCCACACTGCTTGTTATAAGGGATTGGGGGAATTCTGCCACACTGCTTGTTATAGGGGATTGGGGGAATTCTGCCACACTGCTTGTTATAGGGGATTGGGGGAATTCTGCCACACTGCTTGTTATAGGGGATTGGGGAGATTCTGCCACACTGCTTGTTATAGGGGATTGGGGGGATTCTGCCACACTGCTTGTTATAGGGGATTGGGGGGATTCTGCCACCCTGCTTGTTATAAGGGATTGGGGGATTCTGCCACACTGCTTTTTATAGGGGATTGGGGGGATTCTGCCACCCTGCTTGTTATAAGGGATTGGGGGATTCTGCCACACTGCTTGTTATAGGGGATTGGGGGGATTCTGCCACACTGCTTGTTATAGGGGATTGGGGGGATTCTGCCACACTGCTTGTTATAGGGGATTGGGGGGATTCTGCCACACTGCTTGTTATAGGGGATTGGGGGGATTCTGCCACACTGCTTGTTATAGTGGATTGGGGGATTATGCCACACTGCTTGTTATAGGGGATTGGGGGAATTCTGCCACACTGCTTGTTATAGGGGATTGGGGGGATTCTGCTACACTGCTTGTTACAGGGGATTGGAGGGATTCTTTTTCCCCTCTAAACCCTAGGTGAGATAGAGAAAGAGCGAAAAATATGCTATATTATTTTATATCTCCTTTTCTCTCTCAGCTGTTTAACTTTTGTTTTTCATTCTCCATTGTCGTTTTTTCTTTATTCGTATCATCTTTCTGTCTCTCCCTTTCCCTCTCTCTTCGTGTAGTCTCTCTATTACTCTCCTGTAATATTTCAGGTATTGTATGCCGGCGTGGCAGAATCTGGGTCATCAAGTGAATGGGATTGAGGGCGACCATTGTCTGGCAGGAGAATCTGAGCCGAGTCTGTGGGGCAATGGCTGGATAAATATTTCTCCTCTTTGTTGGATGAATTCCCGTATAATGAGGGAAAGCAGAATATCGCAGAGACCCCAGACTGTGCAACTCCCTGCATGAGAATTCCCACTTCCAGTAATCAGCTGAAATTTCTGATCTGGTGACTGTCAGCTCTAAGCCACCTTCTCCCACTTTTCTACATGAGCCTCCCAGTGTCACCCAATTCATCCCCAGTGATGATACAGGGAGATTGCATCCATGCATTGCAGCCATGTAACAAGCGGCATCTCTTCCTCTGGACATACATGGTTACAGGTTAGCGAAAGCTTCTGATCACATGACCCCACCAAGCCCGACTCCAGGCAAGCTTTATTTAGAGGGACATTCCAGGCAAACTGTTAAATTATTCTGCTTTCTGCATTCCCATGGTGGCATCATTCATTTAGCCTGCTACATATTTATTAATATATCTTGGGTTTCATTACTTGTCCTGATTTGCCCCGCTAGATGAAACCCCCTGGATCTCTCATACCAACTCACCTGTCCCCGGTCCCATGGCACATGCGTGGGCTCTTGTCCAATCAGTGCTGCATGGCACGCATATTAATGATTGGCATTGGCTCTGTTTAGGTGCAGAGCCTGGAAATAGAGAGGCAGTGGCTGTATCCCCATCTGCAACTTATCTGAAGGGCTGGGGACATGGCTGCTGTTGTTTACACCACTGGTGTAAAGAGGACCACTGACCTACAGTAAATAGTCTAAAAGACTCCAGGGCCAGCCTATTATCTACCCTTGAGACATCCCGGCTTGGGATGCTCCGCTATGTGAAAATCTGATGATCACCGGCCCTATTGCACATGCGGCATCTTTTGGCTGACTAGCGCTCCGACACCCAGCCATTTAAAGCAGACCTTCACCCTGAATAAGAACATATCTTATATGTTTCCCACACACTGTATATACAGATTGCTCACATTAAAAATCATCCTAACTGCATCTACTGCATGTTATGAGCCTTTAAACATCCAAGATGGCAGCTCATGGAGCATCAGGCAGCCTTCAAACAGGAAGTGTCTTCTGACTGTGCCGCTCTGAATTCTGGGATTGCCGTCCTTTCCCTGACCCCAGCTCTGCTCTGTCTATATTAATTTTAGCTGCTGAGTAATAGGGCCTTATTCATGAAGATATAGCGCCAGGTAGTGCCTGTACAGCGGCAGGTAGCGGCAGGTGAACGCCAGAGACGGCACGCAATTATGAAGCCGAATCTGGTGAGCGACTGGAACAACACCATGTAGTGTCGTCCGATTCATCATTATCCCAGGCTCAGCGTACAGCGCCGGCGTTCATCCTTGCAGAGCGCCACGTCTTACCTGTCGTTACCTGGCGCTCTCCCATACATTTCAATGGATGATCCTTAAATCCCTTTCCTGGTCCCAATTTTTTTTTCCCTTAAAAAAAATCTCAAACCTTCTGACATGTATCCTGGGCAAGAAAATGTCATTTTTGAAAACTTTTTGGATTATTAATATTTTTATGCAGAATTGTCCTTACATGTCTGGTATTAAAGTGTTCATGTTACAATGTAATAACAACAAACAGACTTTAATCACACAGCCTCTGGCGCTATGGGCTACAACTACATGATTATGAGCGCCGGCGATGTTTGAGGCTGATTTTTTGATGAATGTGGTGTGAGTCAGTCACTCTGAGCTGGCGCTCCTATTCGCTCCTATTCGCTCCCATACAGCGTAGTACTGCGACTCACACAACATATTCATCAATGCCGGACAGCGACTGAGGCGCTCTAAAACAATGATCCATGGCTGAGGACAGCGACTACTAGCAGTCGCTCTGAAATCCGCTCTACAGACGCTCAACTGTTGCTACCTGGCGTTAGTAATGAATCAGCCTGCCCGTTTTTTAAGGGTTTGGGCTTTTCATTAAATGATGCTGAAGGTCCGGTTTAAATAACCTGGGACGGGAGCATGCCACAGGCCACAGGGACCTTCTATACTATACCAGACCTATATTTCCAAGCTAGGCTGTATGTGGGGCATTAATAAACACACCATATAGCTCTGATTGGACGAGAGCCCGCAACTCCCCGTTCTATTTTTACTGCATATGGACATTGAAAATGGAAAGCACAGGGGAAAGAGGCGAGGTTTATTGGCAGAAGATAATGTGTTTTAAGTGAACTTATCCTTTAACTAATCAACAAATATAATAATAAAAGCTATTAAAAATGTAAAAGGGAGCTTCTCTAAAGTGTATTTCCAACCAGGAAAATGCATTGTGAGGCTTCCAACCAATCACATTGCTCAGTCAACAAATACCACATCCAGCTTTCTATATTGTACACCTTCTATGTGCTCTGTACAGCGCTGTGGTATATGTCAGTGCTATATAAATGTATAATAACAGTGTGAGAGTGTGGAGGAGACATTAGAGTGTGAGCTCTGAGGGACAGGGAGTCATGTGACTGTGTCTATGTGCTCTGTACAGCACTGTGGTATATGTCAGCACTATATAAATGTATAATAACAGTGTGTGAGTGTGGAGGAGACATTAGAGTGTGAGCTCTGAGGGACAGGGAATCATGTGACTGCTTCTATGTGCTCTGTACAGCGCTGTGGTATATGTCAGAGCTATATAAATGTATAATAACAGTGTGTGAGTGTGGAGGAGACATTAGAGTGTGAGCTCTGAGGGACAGGGAGTCATGTGACTGTGTCTATGTGCTCTGTACAGCACTGTGGTATATGTCAGCACTATATAAATGTATAATAACAGTGTGTGAGTGTGGAGGAGACATTAGAGTGTGAGCTCTGAGGGACAGGGAATCATGTGACTGCTTCTATGTGCTCTGTACAGCGCTGTGGTATATGTCAGAGCTATATAAATGTATAATAACAGTGTGTGAGTGTGGAGGGGACATTAGAGTGTGAGCTCTGAGGGACAGGGAGTCATGTGACTGTGTCTATGTGCTCTGTACAGCACTGTGGTATATGTCAGTACTATATAAATGTATAATAACAGTGTGTGAGTGTGGAGGGGACATTAGAGTGTGAGCTCTGAGGGACAGGGAGTCATGTGACTGCTTCTATGTGCTCTGTACAGCGCTGTGGTATATGTCAGCGCTATATAAATGTATAATAACAGTGTGTGAGTGTGGAGGAGACATTAGAGTGTGAGCTCTGAGGGACAGGGAGTCATGTGACTGCTTCTATGTGCTCTGTACAGCGCTGTGGTATATGTCAGCGCTATATAGGTGCATGCGCGGTTCTCTCTCATGTTATATAATGTGTGAGATAAGCTCTGGTGGCAGGCGGCCCGGATTCCACGGCTGGCAGATGATGAGGTCGGGGCGCGCAGGATGAATGTCCTCATTGTTTCGGGTGGTTTGGTGTCCGGGCTCTGGGCTGGGAAGAGTCACTCGGAGGAATCTGACAGTTTGGAGATGAAATTTTTGGACCCGGCTTATGGGTGGGGGAGGGGCGTGCAGCGGGGGGGGGGGGGGGGCAGCCACACACTAAAATAAACAACACAGCTCCGAAAATAAAAGCAGCCGCCTGGATTTCAGGTCAGGGAAAAATCTGGCACCCACAGATTAAAGGTTCACACTCCTCCCCCTCATTGGGTGGCATCCGCTAATTTCTATGTCCTGTATCTTTAAATCTTGTAAAAGACATTGACTTAGATTACACATGTCTGTATCACCAACATAATCTGTAGCGCTGTACAGAGGACACTGAACCTTTATTCCTTTTACATCTAAAAGCATGTGAACAGGTAAATGAGCTGCAATCACTGTGTACTGTTCAGAAGCTGCAATCACTGTGTACTGCCCAGAATCTGCAATCACTGTGTACTGCCCAGAAGCTGCAATCATTGTGTACTGCCCAGAATCTGCAATCACTGTGTACTGCCCAGAAGCCCCAATCACTGTGTACTGCCCAGAAGCTGCAATCACTGTGTACTGCCCAGAAGCTGCAATCACTGTGTACTGCCCAGAAG
Organism: Gastrophryne carolinensis; assembly: GCA_027917425.1. Classification (NCBI taxonomy): domain Eukaryota; kingdom Metazoa; phylum Chordata; class Amphibia; order Anura; family Microhylidae; genus Gastrophryne; species Gastrophryne carolinensis. Next base: position 73,927,404 of record CM051241.1, read on the forward strand.
CTGCAATAAGTATATACTGTTCAGAAGCTGCAATCACTGTGTACTGCCCAGAAGCCGCAATCACTGTGTACTGCCCAGAAGCTGCAATCACTGTATACTGCCCAGAAGCTGCAATCACTGTGTACTGCCCAGAAGCTGCAATCACTGTGTACTGCCCAGAAGCTGCAATCACTGTGTACTGCCCAGAAGCCGCAATCACTGTGTACTGCCCAGAAGCTGCAATCACTGTGTACTGCCCAGAATCTGCAATCACTGTGTACTGCCCAGAATCTGCAATCACTGTGTACTGCCCAGAATCTGCAATCACTGTGTATTGCCCTAAGGCTGCAATCACTGTGTACTGCCCAGAATCTGCAATCACTGTGCACTGCCCAGAAGCCGCAATCACTGTGCACTGCCCAGAAGCTGCAATCACTGTGTACTGCCCAGAAGCCCCAATCACTGTGTACTGCCCAGAAGCTGCAATCACTGTGTACTGCCCAGAAGCTGCAATCACTGTGTACTGCCCAGAAGCTGCAATCACTGTGTACTGCCCAGAAGCTGCAATAAGTCTATACTGTTCAGAAGCTGCAATCACTGTGTACTGCCCAGAAGCCGCAATCACTGTGTACTGTCCAGAAGCTGCAATCACTGTGTACTGCCCAGAAGCTGCAATCACTGTGCACTGCCCAGAAGCCGCAATCACTGTGTACTGTCCAGAAGCTGCAATCACTGTGTACTGCCCAGAAGCTGCAATCACTGTGTACTGCCCAGAAGCTGCAATCACTGTGTACTGCCCAGAAGCTGCAATCACTGTGTACTGCCCTAAAGCTGCAATCACTGTGTACTGCCCAGAATCTGCAATCACTGTGCACTGCCCAGAAGCCGCAATCACTGTGTACTGCCCAGAAGCTGCAATCACTGTGTACTGCCCAGAATCTGCAATCACTGTGTACTGCCCAGAAGCTGCAATCATTGTGTACTGCCCAGAATCTGCAATCACTGTGTACTGCCCAGAAGCCCCAATCACTGTGTACTGCCCAGAAGCTGCAATCACTGTGTACTGCCCAGAAGCTGCAATCACTGTGTACTGCCCAGAAGCTGCAATAAGTATATACTGTTCAGAAGCTGCAATCACTGTGTACTGCCCAGAAGCCGCAATCACTGTGTACTGTCCAGAAGCTGCAATCACTGTGTACTGCCCAGAAGCTGCAATCACTGTGCACTGCCCAGAAGCCGCAATCACTGTATACTGTCCAGAAGCTGCAATCACTGTGTACTGTCCAGAAGCCGCAATCACTGTGTACTGCCCAGAAGCCGCAATCACTGTGTACTGCCCAGAAGCCGCAATCACTGTGCACTGCCCAGAAGCCGCAATCACTGTATACTGTCCAGAAGCTGCAATCACTGTGTACTGTCCAGAAGCCGCAATCACTGTGTACTGCCCAGAAGCAGCAATCACTGTGTACTGCCCAGAAGCTGCAATCACTGTGCACTGCCCAGAAGCCGCAATCACTGTGTACTGTCCAGAAGCCGCAATCACTGTGTACTGTCCAGAAGCTGCAATCACTGTGTACTGCCCAGAAGCTGCACTCACTGTGTACTGTCCAGAAGCTGCAATCACTGTGTACTGTCCAGAAGCTGCAATCACTGTGTACTGTCCAGAAGCTGCAATCACTGTCTACTGCCCAGAAGCTGCAATCACTGTGTACTGCCCAGAAGCTGCAATAAGTATATACTGTTCAGAAGCTGCAATCACTGTGTACTGCCCAGAAGCTGCAATCACTGTGTACTGTCCAGAAGCTGCAATCACTGTGTACTGCCCAGAAGCTGCAATCACTGTGTACTGCCCAGAAGCTGCAATAAGTATATACTGTTCAGAAGCTGCAATCACTGTGTAATGCCCAGAAGCCGCAATCACTGTGTACTGCCCAGAAACCTCAATCACTGTGTACTATCCTAAAGCTGCAATCACTGTTTACTGCACAGAAGCCGCAATCACTGTGTACTGCCCAGAAGCCTCAATCACCGTGTACTGCTCTAAAGCTACAATCACTGTGTACTGCTCAGAAAATGCAATCACTGTGTACTGCCCAGAAGCCTCAATCACCGTGTACTGCTCTAAAGCTGCAATCACTGTGTTCTGCTCAGAAAATGCAATCACTGTGTACAGCTCAGAAGATGCAATCACTGTGTACTGCCCAGAAGCCTCAATCACTGTGTACTGCCCTAAAGCTGCAATCACTGTGTACAGTTCAGAAAATGCAATCACTGTGTACTGCCCAGAAGCCTCAATCACGGTTTACTGCCCTAAAGCTGCAATCACTGTGTACTGCTCAGAAGATGCAATCACTGTGTACTGTCCTAAAGCTGCAATCACTGTGTACTGTCCTAAAGCTGCAATCACTGTGTACTGCCCAGAATCTGCAATCACTGTGCACTGCCCAGAAGCTGCAATCACTGTGTACTGCCCAGAAGCCGCAATCGCTGTGTACTGCCCAGAAACCTCAATCACTGTGTACTATCCTAAAGCTGCAATCACTGTTTACTGCCCAGAAGCCTCAATCACCATGTACTGCTCTAAAGCTGCAATCACTGTGTACTGCTCAGAAGCCTCAATCACTGTGTACTGCCCTAAAGCTGCAATCACTGTGTATAGTTCAGAAGATACAATCACTGTGTACTGCCCAGAAGCCTCAATCACGGTTTACTGCCCTAAAGCTGCAATCACTGTGTACTGCTCAGAAGATGCAATCACTGTGTACTGTCCTAAAGCTGCAATCACTGTGTACTGCCCTAAAGCTGCAATCACTGTGTACTGCTCAGAAGATGCAATCACTGTGTACTGTCCTAAAGCTGCAATCACTGTGTACTGTCCTAAAGCTGCAATCACTGTGTACTGTCCTAAAGCTGCAATCACTGTGTACTGTTCTAAAGCTGCAATCACTGTGTACTGTTCTAAAGCTGCAATAACTGTGTACTGTCCAGAAGCTGCAATCACTGTGTACTGTCCTAAAGCTGCAATCACTGTGTACTGTCCTAAAGCTGCAATCACTGTGTACTGTCCTAAAGCTGCAAGGATGGGTACGGGAGTTCACCTGCTGCTGGGGATGCGGCCGCTCAAGATCCCAGTTGCTGTAAACCCTTTGGCAAACATTTAATATGCAGGCAAACGTCTCTGATCAGAGGAGGACTGGGGAGAGTTGACTTTTATTAGGCCAATGGGGGGGTTGGGGGTTTCACACAGCACGGCATCCCGATTCAGGATGCTCGGTGCGCCAAGGAACATAACTGATTTGATCCTGTTTTTTGTTATCTTATACCGCAGTGGGGCATCCCCAATCAGAGTGCAAGCGGCCGAATCAGAAAGCCCCAGGGGCACTTAGTCCAAACAAAGACTCCAGACAGGGCCGGCTCAAAGTCTCAGGGGGCCCCTTGCATTGTGCTATGACACTCCTGTGTTGTAAAGATGTTACCAAACAAATAATAGAAGGAATGACAGAAAGAAAGAATAGCAGCAGCATGCCTTCCCTGACTCCAGGACTGGCATCAGCGTTGATAGGTCCACTTTAAAGATTACTGTTAATGTTTGCCCCGTGTAACATGTTTTACTGTAAGTGACCAAAACCTACTGCTGGGGCATCCCAAAGCGGCGTGCCCAGATCTTACCTCATCAGCAAACCCATGGTGGTGGCATCCCTCACATCTTTCTAGGACTGTGTATGGCCGAGCGCTTCATAACTGACATGGCCACACACTGAGGATGATGCCAGGGATGCCGCATGCCGACTGCGACTGGGTTAAGATCCAATTCAGTTTCTTTACTGCACATTAAAATGCGCAACCGGAGAAGCCGATTGGAGCAGAGCTACATCTGCATCGTGGGAACGCTGGCGAGGTTTGTGTTTCAAGCGACCAATGGGGTTTCACACAGTGGGGCATCCCAATTTCAGGGCGCCCCAAGGGCAGACCTCCCAAGTGTCCCTGATTTGGACGGTCTGTCCCTCTTTTGAATCCATGTCCCCCTGTCCCTCGTTGATTCATTTGTCTCTCTTTGAGGTGTAACATGCAGATCTGCATCAATAAAGGATTCATTTGCCTATTTAAAATACTTCTATTGTTATAACTGTTACAGTCTATCTCCTATCTATCCCTCAATGAGGGGTAATTTAGAAAATGTCCCTCTTTCCCACCCTGAAAAGTTGGTAGGTGTGCCCATGGGTACGGACCAAAACCCGAGATAGTAAAAATCCAGTTTTGTTCCACTTTACAGGGGGCTTCTATTTTCTGTCCCTCTACAAAGGCATTAACTAAATGAGACCTCCGCCATTATCTATATAATGATTTATATACAATTGTAGCTGAAACTCTCATCCCATCAAACCAATCCGGCATCAGCAACATCACCCCCATCCCATCCATTCAATAAGAGCAGGCAGGGCAGGCGTCAGCACTGGGCATATCCGGGGCCCCTACATCACCTCATTCCCTTTACCCTGGGCAGCAGCTCCTCTGTAACCAGGACTGAGCAGTGTCAGCCAGGGGCAAACTGATAATAGTTTTTCTGTCAGCTTTTTTATCCGTCATCAGTCCTTATATTTTTGTTTTTTTTCATTAATATTCTATTCTCTATTTTCTTCTTCTTTCTTTCATCCTTCTTTTCTTTTTTCCTTCTTCCTTTCTTCTACTCTTTTTGTCTTTTATTCTTTTTTTTGCATCTGTTCTTTCTTTTTTCTGTCATTCTTTCTATTCTTTCATTCCTTCTTTCCATCTTTCTGCCATCCCTTTTCTTTCTGCTTCCTTCCTTCCTTTTCTTCTATTCTTCTTTCTTTTCATTTTTTCCTTCTACTCTTTTGTTCTTTCCTTATTTTTTCTTCTTCCTTTGTTTTTCACTTTTATTCTTTCTTCTCATTCCTTCTGTTCTTTCTCTCCCATTTTCTTCTGTCATTTGTTCCTTCAATTTTTTCTGTCATTCTTTCTATTCTTTCATTCCTTCTTTCTGCCATCCCTTTTCTTTCTGCTTCCTTCCTTCCTTTTCTTCTATTCTTCTCTCTTTTCTTTTCTTCCTTCTACTCTTTTGCTCTTTCCTTTTTTTTTTTTCTTCTTCCTTTGTTTTTCACTTTTATTCTTTCTTCTCATTCCTTCTGTTCTTTCTCTCCCATTTTCTTCTGTCATTTGTTCCTTCAATTTTTTCTGTCATTCCTTCTATTATTTCTTTGGCAATATATTTACAAGACGTGCAATGTTACCACCATGTGGGGAGTGTCATGCCACACCACAAGGGGCCCACTGATGGCCAAGGTCCCCCATGAACCTGGAGCAGGCTGGGACTGGTCCACAGGGTTTCCACAAACCCCCTGCGTATATCTTGTTTGGGGCATCCCAGGTGCATGCACACACTGACATTATGGTTTGGCATGGTCCCTGAATATAAGCTACTAATACTGGCATCTAAGAGTGGGGTGGTCCCCCAAGAGGCAGTTCTACTGGTGGGCCCCAGGCACCCCAGTCCCACACTGAATAAAAGTCTCCAGGTGGAGAAGCCGGGGCTGAGTGTAGAACCAGAGACAACGTCTCTGTATCTCCCTCCCTGGCTGCAGCTTCCCTTTAAAAGTCAATAAACCTGAACGAGGGTGGAGGAAGCGCTGTGCAGGCCCTGCTCGGTTCAGTGCCGCAGCTTTAAATATTTAGATTGTCACAGTGAACCGTAGGGAGCCGCATTCCAGACCAATAACAGGCGCTCTGTTTCCCGTACGCCGTGACTTACCGCGATCCCTGTCCGCGCTCCGTCCTCTGCAGTGGCCACGTGGCCCCCCTGGCTGTCATCCTCCGCCTGCCTGCACCTTGTGATCACTAACATGCTGTGCAGGGCATGGTGGAGATCATATATGCAGGCAGGCTTGGACTGGCTCACAGCGTTACCAGAAAATCCCCCGGAGGGCCCCTTTGAGATCATTCATCTGCAAAACTTGATCTTATAGACAATACAGTTAGCCATTATGGTTAATGCATAGATGGCCATTGCATGCTTGCGCACACATAGGAATTCGTCCTCCGCATTTAACCCATCCATGCAGTGAGTGTTCACATGCCCGGAGCGGTGGGCTGCCCTAATTAAGGCGCCCGGGGAGCAGTTGGGGGGTTAGGTGCCTTGCGCAAGAGCACTTTAGTCATGTCCCAGGACCGGGATTTGAACCTGCCACCCTCAGGTCACAAATACGCTCCCCTGATACTTGCATCTAAATGTGGGGTGGGCCCCAGAGTCAGTTGTACTAGTAGGCCTTAGGCATCTAAGTTCAGCACTGTCTGCAGAGGAGATGTGCAGCATCTGGACACCCTCATCTGCCCCTCCCCACCCTCTCTGGGGCCCAGCCTAAGGGGAAGATTATATCAAAGCAGACCCTGATGTTTTGGAGCCTGAACATATTTTCTTTATTGTGAATAGGGACAAGCTGAACTGACGCATCTATGCAGCTCCGAAGCTGATCAATGGAGTCTATGGAAGGGATCTGACTCCGTCAATAGCCCAGTGCACCCTTACAAGTGGACCCTTTATCCTCAGCACAGGTTTGTCACCTCCATGTGCATCCAGCTATTCTGCACCCTGTGTCCAGTGGGGGTGCTGTGTACTGCGGATAGTGATGAGTGGAATCTGCCTTTGTCCTCTCCTGCCAAATAATCTGCAATATTCTGCTTCTGCATCAGCCCTATCCCATTCAAACCTATGGTGGGGTGGGGGGGGGGGGGGGGGGATTCAGGATGTGCCTTTGGGTCTGGAAAACAACTACCGCAGCCAAATGCCCGAACTGCATCATAGGAAATCTGGAGCTCATTGTTCTCATTGAAACAAAAATATTCGGGGTCCGCCTTAGCCAAATTAAGTACCGTATATACTCGAGTATAAGCCGAGTTTTTCAGCCCACTTTTTGGGCTGAAAAAAGCCGTCTCGGCTTATACTCGAGTCAGTGGCCGAAATGGAGGAGAAAAAGGGGCAGGGGGGGGCGTGTCCTGACCGTGATGCGGAGTGGAAGCAGCCGAGCTGGATGAGAAGCGAGGAGGAGGTGACTGGCAAGATGGCGCCCATGCGGGAGAGCGAGGAGGAGAGCACTGCAGAGGATCTCCGTCTTACCAGCTTGTCGGATGTCGTGGCTGAGGATGAGCGGAGGGGCAGAGGGACCCCTGTCATGAGCCCGGCGGCGGATGCTGCAGAGGAGCCGCGGCAGCAGCATCGGAGCCCTGAAGGCAGCGTCCTACACCCAGGCAGAGATGGGTGTATGAAGATGGCGGCGCACGCGCACCGCTCTGTCATGTCGGCGCAGCCCGGGCCCCAGGCGGTGTATAAAGGGAGCCCTCACCCTTACTTATCATTTGTTTTCTCCCTCTCCGTGGCCATCTTGAAGGACATAGTGGGGAGAAAAATAAATGCCTTACTTTGCCCGGGATCTAGCGATGTTACACCAGCATCTCTGGTCCTGGGTGCAGCCATCTTGGAGAGAATGCACAGATTGGCAGGTCTGTCACCCAATTCTGTGCAGCAGTGTAATAGTCATTCACTCAAGCTTAATTGTCTCTCAGGTCTATGTTTGCCATTCAGAGTCTAGCCCCCTGCCAGAATTGGGGAGGATTGCGATGATCAGGAAAGCTTGCGGTTCCTCTTTAAGTGGCCTGCACTCTTCAAAAGTTTAGGCATCCTTCTCCTAGACGTATGCAGCAATGTGAAACTTCTTGGTTTCCCCATACACTGCCCTTGATCTCATATCTGTAGCAAGGCTTTGCATGCAACACCCCACAGCATCCTGCTCCTGCACATGACTCTGCAGTAGCCCAGAGGCATTGGACACTGCAAGCTCTATCTCAATATGCATACGCTCCCAGAGGCACAGACCAAGCTCCTGCACCCGCAGCCCCCCAGAACCTGCATTTCCCACCCTAGGCTTATACTCGAGTCAATAACTTTTCCAGTTTTTTTGTGGTAAAATTGGGTGCCTCGGCTTATATTCGGGTCGGCCTATACTCGAGTATATACGGTACCTTCCTTTTTGCCCCATAAGATGCACCCAGGGTTTACAGGAGGAAAATAAGAAAAACAATATTCTGAACCAATTAATGTGCTAAAATACACCCATCCAATCACTCCATTACAGGCGGTGTGCAGAATCCCCCCAATCACCCCATTACAGACCCCACATTACAGTCAGTGATCGGCATCCCCTATTACAAGCAGTGACTGACATCCCTTATTGCAGCCAGTGACCAGCATCCCTCATTACAGCCAGTGACCTGCATCCCTCATTACAGCCAGTGACCAGCATCCCTCATTACAGCCAGTGACCAGCATCCCTCATTACAGCCAGTGACCAGCATCCCTCATTACAGCCAGTGACCAGCATCCCTCATTACAGCCAGTGACCAGCATCCCTCATTACAGCCAGTGACCTGCATCCCTCATTACAGCCAGTGACTGGATTCCTCATTACAGCCAGTGACCAGCATCCCTCATTACAGCCAGTGACCTGCATCCCTCATTACAGCCAGTGACCAGCATCCCTCATTACAGCCAGTGACCAGCATCCCTCATTACAGCCAGTGACCTGCATCCCTCATTACAGCCAGTGACCATCATCCCTCATTACAGCCAGTGACCAGCATCCCTCATTACAGCCAGTGACTGGATTCCTCATTACAGGTAGTGACCAGCATCCCTCATTACAGCCAGTGACCTGCATCCCTCATTACAGCCAGTGACCAGCATCCCTCATTACAGCCAGTGACCAGCATCCCTCATTACAGCCAGTGACCTGCATCCCTCATTACAGCCAGTGACTGGATTCCTCATTACAGGTAGTGACCAGCATCCCTCATTACAGCCAGTGACCAGCATCCCTCATTACAGCCAGTGACCATCATCCCTCATTACAGCCAGTGACCATCATCCCTCATTACAGCCAGTGACCAGCATCCCTCATTACAACCAGTGACTGGATTCCTCATTACAGGTAGTGAGCGGCATCCCTCATTACAGGCAGTGAGCAGAATCCCCCCAATCACCCCATTACAGACCCCACATTACAGTCAGTGATCGGCATCCCCTATTACAAGCAGTGACTGACATCCCTCATTACAGCCAGTGACCAGCATCCCTCATTACAGCCAGTGACCAGCATCCCTCATTACAGCCAGTGACCAGCATCCCTCATTACAGCCAGTGACCAGCATCCCTCATTACAGCCAGTGACTGGATTCCTCATTACAGTTAGTGAGCGGCATCCCTCATTACAGGCAGTGAGCAGCATCCTTCATTACAGGCAGTGAGCGGCATCCCTCAATACAGGCAGTGTGTGGCATCCCCTATTACAAGCAGTGACCGGCATCCCTCATTACAAGCAGTAACCAGCATCCCTCATTACAAGTAGTAAACGGCATCCTTCATTACAGGCAGTGTGCTGCATCCCCCTATTGCAGGCATCGAGCGGCCTCCCACATTACATTGAGCACCATTTCACATTACAGACTTTGTGCGAAAATCACTTCTATTGCAGACCCCACATTACAGGCAGAGAGCAGCATCCCACATTATAGGATTTAAGCTGCATCCCCTATTACAAGCAGTGAGCGGCATCTCACATTACAGGCAGTGAGTGGCATCCCCTATTACAAGCAGTGAGCAGCATCCTACATTACAGGCAGTAAGTGGCATCCCCTATTAGAAGCAGTGAGCAGCATCCTACATTATAGGCAGTGTGCAGTATACCAACAACAGGCAGTGTGCAGCATCCCTATTAGAGGCAGTGTGCAGCATCACTATTACAGGCAATGGGCAGCATAACAATTACAGGCAGTTTGTGGCATACTAATTACAGGCAGTGTGCAACATTCCTATTACAGGCAATGTGCGGCATACTAATTGCAAGCAGTGTGCTGCATGCACCCCTCAAAAAAAAAAGTACACTCCTGCAGCTTCCATTCCAACACACACCGACGTCTGCCATGTTACAAGCACATAGTGCTGGTTCCAGGTAATGGGTGGCTGTGGCCTATGACTCGGCCTGTGTCCACCCGTCCTATACAGGCTACGCCCACCTGCGGCTGAGAACCGGCGCTACGTACCGGGAACATGTGTATGTGGCAGCAGATGCTGGTAAGTGTGGGAGCATGTGCTGCTGCAGAAGCCGCAGGCCAGCAACACAAGTTTAAAAAAAAAACACCATAAGAAGCACTAACATTCCCCCCACACTTTGGGACAAAAGTGCATTTTATGGGGTGGAAAAATATGGTATTTTTGAGATAGGAAAAATAAACTCTTTTTCACTCCTTGTAAAGCTAAAGGTTTTCTTAGATAAAATAAATTAGTTTTAGAGTGGAGGAATGCTATAATTATTGTATTACATCATCTGTATATACAGTCAGAGCTTATAAAAAAAAAAAGATAAATAAACTATTTTTTAGCTTGATATGAAGTAAACTTTACTAACTGTCATATCCTCTTACACTTGAGGTTTGTTCCTTGCTCTCAGGGGGATTTTGATTTTGGATGCCCCATTACGTGAAAACCCCCCAGATTGACCATAAAAGCTCACCTTTCCATGGTCCTATCTTACATGTGTGGGCTCTCACCTGATCAGAGCCATTTGCCGTGCATATTCATATTCAGCAAAGGTCTCTCAGAAGTGAGAGCGGCTGCATCCCCAGGTGGGGGCATGCTCCCACCCCCAGTCTATCGGAATGGCTGGGTGCCGGAGTCCACCTCAGCCCAGAATGTTGTGGATGTGGCCACTTTCACTCCCCATTTTTTAAAGCGCAGAGGAAGCTGCTGGAAACGATGAATTTTGCGGTGCCCCAAGGGGGTTTACACAGCAGGGCATCCCAATTTGGGATGCCCCAGGGAAAGGCCAGTTCAGGGCCTCCTTAAATAAAACGATAAAGAGACTATTTTTTAGCTTGACAAGAAGTAAGCTTTACTAACTGTCACCTAATTTAACCATGAAAGGTTTCTAATAATTCTAACACTTAAAATGTATCAGCTGCAATGTTGACCCTGAAGTCTAAGCATACAAACATACCAGCTGCGAGATCCACTTTAAGTGTGTGGACCTATGATGAGGATTTTCACTATCCTGATGATTGGCTCTTGTCCCTGGGGTATCCTGGTTTGAGATGCCCCGTTGTGTAAAACCCCCCAGATCGCCCACACAACTCACCTTTCCGACATTCCCAGGGTACGGCTCTCGTCCAATCAGTGCTGCATATTGGGCATATTAATGATCAGCAATACAGCTCTGTTTAGATACAAAGTTCGGTAACCTCAGTAGCCGCATCCCTAGTTTCCCTTTACATTGGGGTGGTTGTGGGAGCGCGCCTCAGCACAGAGATGCTGGGGATGCGTCTGTGATTATTTACATTGCCATGGGAGCCAGGGCAAAGTTGGAATTTTTAGTGACCCTGGGGGAGGGGGTTTCACACAGCAGGGCATCCCAATTTGTTATCACCAGCTTATATTCAGGGCCTATGCACATAAACATTTTGCCAGACGGTATTACCTCTGTGTGTGCATGCACTTAGGATGCCATAAATAAGCTATACATTAATGTAAAAAAACCTTAAAGGGGCCACTAAGTCCAGGGGCCCACGGAGGGATTCCCTGGAAACTCCGTGGGCCGGTCCGACCCTGGATAGGAAGTATGCCAGTACACAGATGGCTCTGAAGAAGTTAAATAGTCTGGGAAATCACTGTGATTTAAAGAGGAGCAACAATCACTCAAGTATACAAGACTCTTGGAGGGGTTGCTGTTTCTGTTTATGGGACATCTCAAATTGGCATACTCCAATGTGTGAAACTCTCCGGATCAGCTCACCACTCCATTGTGCCAGCCCCCATCCAAGGCATATCTTTAGCTGTGCATGCGCATGGAAATGGGAACTAAGGTTAGGAGTTTGCAGGCAGTCTGTGGGGATATACACAGCAGGGCATGCCAAATTAGGATGCCCCACCAGAGAGCAACAGTGAACTAGAAAATTAATATGTAAGATGTTGTCCCTTTTAACTCTTGCAACATACCAGTGTCTTCATTTATAGGTTTAATAATCCATGAATGACCTGCTGCAAACTGAGCTCAGATATTAGCACTCATGGGGCATCATGAAAGATAGCACTGTGGAGCTCTCTCCATCACAAACCATTAGAATTCTAATTAGAAGATCACATCCCATGACTATACAGATATTTGGATCAATCAGATGTCTTCCTGCTCAGGTTAACATCTGATCTGGTTCTTGCAAGGGAGGATACAGAAGAGCTTACAATCTATTAGGGTATAATGGAGGATACAGAAGGAGAAGAGCTTACAGTCTATTAGGGTATAATGGAGGATACAGAAGGAGAAGAACTTACAATCTATTAGGGTATAAGGGAGGATACAGAAGGAGAAGAGCTTACAATCTATTAAGGCATAAGGGAGGATACAGAAGGAGAAAATCTTACAATCTATTAGGGTATAAGGGAAGATACAGAAGGAGAAGAGCTTACAATCTATTAGGGTATAAGGGAGGATACAGAAGGAGAAGAGCTTACAATCTATTAGGGTATAAGGGAGGATACAGAAGGAGAGGAGCTTACAATCTATTAGGGTATAATGGAGGATACAGAAGGAAGAAGAGCTTACAATCTATTAGGGTAAATAGAAGGATACAGAAGAGCTTACAATCTATTAGGGTATAATGGAGGATACAGAAGGAAGAGGAGCTTACAATCTATTAGGGTAAATAGGAGGATACAGAAGAGCTTACAATCTTTTAGGGTATAAGGGAGGATACAGAAGGAAGAAGAGCTTACAATCTATTAGGGTAAATAGGAGGATACAGAAGAGCTTACAATCTATTAGGGTATAAGGGAGGATACAGAAGGAGAAGAGCTTACAATCTATTAGGGTAAATGGGATGATACAGGGGTATAAGGGGTTACAATCTATTAGGGTATAAGGGAGGATACAGAAGAAGAGCTTACAATCTATTAGGGTATAAGGGAGGATACAGAAGGAGAAGAGCTTACAATCTATTAGGGTATAATGGAGGATACAGAAGAAGAGCTTACAATCTATTAGGGTATAAGGGAGGATACAGTAGGAGAAGAGCTTACACTCTATTAGGGTATAAGAGAGGATACAGAAGGAGAAGAGCTTACAATCTATTAGAGTATAAGGGAGGATACAGGAGGAGAAGAGCTTACACTCTATTAGGGTATAAGGGAGGATACAGAAGGAGACGAGCTTACAATCTATTAGGGTATAATGGAGGATACAGAAGAAGAGCTTACAATCTATTAGGGTATAAGGGAGGATACAGTAGGAGAAGAGCTTACAATCTATTAGGGTATAAGAGAGGATACAGAAGGAGAAGAGCTTACAATCTATTAGAGTATAAGGGAGGATACAGGAGGAGAAGAGCTTTAAATCTATTCGGGTATAAGGGAGGATATAGAAGGAGAAGAGCTTACAATCTATTAGGGTGTAAGAGAGGATACAGGAGAAGAGCTTACAATCTATTAGGGTATATGGAAATGTTATATGGTTGATGCAGTTTTGCAACACCAGCCGATTAGCAATAGTCAATTTTCTTGGCTGCTGGATTTCACCATACAGTGCTCCCCATTTAGGGGTCTCATAATATGGGCAGCCATTGCTATAATGTCTCCTAAGGGTGACCCTCAGTAATCAGCAGCAGGAAGCATGGTTTGCTCTTTCAGTCCCCCATACATGTGAGATGATCTGACCTATCAGGTAAGAGATAGTGGTCACACCTGCGTCACTTGCCATCCTCCATTTGTGCTGTTACTCACTCAGCGGGTGTCTGTGGGAAAATGATGAAAGCTGTGCTCTATGTTACTGACAGGTGAGCAAACACTGTGCACGCCATGATGGAGCACCCAGGGGTGGGGGGAGAGAAATCCATCTGTTAGAAACATTCATCGCCCGGCAACACTGACCCGCCCCTCACCGCACCTACCTGCACTCATCCGCATGTATATGCTGACAATCGGCTGGCCAGCTCAACAACCCGTAATAAACTGGACATGTAAAAAGACAAACACTGCTGTATACTGCTTGTCAGAAGAGTTAATCTTATTTCAGCCTATAGAATAAATAACACATATCTTGGGTTTTGTTCATCCTGTACGTGGTATTTGGGATACCCCACATTGTGTATTTCCCAGATTCACCCTTAAACCCCCCTTGCTCCCACAGCACAAGTGCAATGAATTTAGCCAATCCCTCATTTAAATCAGATTTCCGCCAGCAGCATCCCTGCTCACCTCTAGCTGTGGGTGTGCCCGTGCCAGACATTCAGAAAGGCCTGTTGCAAGCATTTGCCCTAGCTAAAGGTAAAGCAGGGATGAAGACGCAACACAGAAGGCTCATGGAAAAGTGATTGCATCAAGCGACCCCTGAGGTTTCACAAAGTGGTGGAACCAATTTGGAATGGCCTATAAAGAAGGAGATCACCGTCCTTAGAGTCTTATAGACTTTAAATGTGTGGCTGTTGCTATTCAAATAGGAACAAAAACAAAGATCACATGGTGCGCAGCCTCGCGTGTATCGGAGTTTCGGGAGTTGCTGCAAGTTTTTGTGCAATGGCATCACACGTGGTCAGGGAGCACTGGGAGATCCGAGGTCCAATGGACTCCCCCTAATATATCTTATATCTGAAAGTGGACCAAAACCTGGGATTTTCACTATCCCAGGTTCTGGTCCGTCCCCCTGGGGCATCCTGATTTGGGATGCCCCGCTGTCTGAATCCCCCATATTCAGCCGCTATACATACATCGCCACATTCCCAGAGCACAGGCACAGCTCTCCTCTAAGCAGCTTCTTCGGGTGTGCACCCCCTGCATCTCTCGCCTGTGTGCGACCCCGGCAGCCATTCAGTTGCAACTGGTGGGGCCGTGCAGAGCTGAAGAAGATGCTGTGCATGCATCGTGAGCTCATTGAAATGGAAAGTGGGCAATCACTGGGATATCACATATCACAAATCCGCATGCCCCAGGGGTTGTCGTCAGGCGCCTTATAGACAATGCTAGGTTGAGTTTTGGTCCACTTTAATATTTTAAAATATTTTAAGGGAGGGAGATTGATAATGCCCCCCATCATCTCTACACACTACTTGGCACCATAAGCGCAGCAGAGCAATGTGTGTCTCTGCTGTGCCCATAGCTGGATAGATAAAGATAGATAGATAGATAGATAGATAGATAGATAGATAGATAGATAGATATGAGATAGATAGATAGATAGATAGATAGATAGATAGATAGATAGATAGATATTGGATAGATAGATAGATTTGAGATATGTTAGATAGACAGGTTCATCGATAGATACCGTAGATAGATACATAGTTATGGGATAGATAGAAGATAGCTAGATATGAGATAGATAGATAGATAGATAGATAGATAGATAGATAGATAGATAGATAAATAGATAGATATTGGACAGATAGATAGATAGATTTGAGATATATTAGATAGACAGATACATCGATAGATAGATAGATAGATAGATAGATTAGATTTGAGATATGTTAGATAGATAGATAGATAGATAGATAGATAGATAGATAGATAGATAGATAGATAGATATGGAATAGACAGAGAGATAGATAGATAGATATTATGAGATAGATAGATATTGGACAGATAGATAGATAGATAGATAGATAGATAGATAGATAGATAGATAGATAGATAGATTTGAGATATGATAGATAGATAGATAGATAGATAGATAGATAGATAGGGAATAGACAGAGAGATAGATAGATAGATAGATAGATAGATATGGAATAGACAGAGAGATAGATAGATAAATAGATAGATAGATATTATCAGATAGATAGATATTGGATAGATAGATAGATAGATAGATAGATAGATAGATAGATAGATAGATATGGAATAGACAGAGATAGATAGATAGATAGATAGATAGATAGATAGATAGATAGATAGATAGATAGATATTGGGTAGATAGATAGATACATCAATACATAGATACATAGTTATGGGATAGATAGAAGATAGCTAGATATGGGATAGATAGATAGATAGATAGATAGATAGATAGATAGATAGATAGATAGATATTGGACAGATAGATAGATAGATAGATAGATAGATAGATAGATAGATAGATATGGAATAGATAGAGAGATAGATATTGGAAAGATGGATAGACAGACATAGATATGAGATAGATAGATAGATAGATAGATAGATAGATAGATAGATAGATAGATAGATAGATAGATAGAACAGACTGATGTGTTACCATACTGCTACCTCTCCCTTGTACAGCACCACAAAATACAGTGGTGCTTTATTAATAAATAATACTAATGCAGATTAGTAGCAGTCCACCTGGTGGAACTATTATATCCCTATAATTCTCCAAATGCCACCCCAACCCTTTTCTGCCCTTTTCTCCACCATCTACCTGCTATCTCTCCCTTGTACAGATGTTGCTTTATAAATAAATAACAATAATATAGATGCAATTAGAGTAGCAGCCCACCTGTTGGGTACTTGGGGCTGGCAGCATGGATCTGTGCTGGCTCTTTTCCTGGGTGTCGGGTTCAGTCCCAGTCCGCACACAGGGAACCTCCGGTTGGAGTTGTGAAACAATATAAACTTTCCACAAACATTGCTGCAGGGAAGGGGGCGTGTCAGCACTTCAAATTGCATGAGGCTTGTGGCACCGGCCATCAATATGCCGCTCCAAGACACATAGGAGGCACCATGGCAGGTGTACGTGTTGATAATAGGGTCCCCATATCACCCAGAATTTAATGTGTGCCGTGATGTCTAGTCTTCCTGACACTGGCTACAGATCAGTAAATGCCTGCAATTCACACTTCCCAGCAGCAGGTGGCGGTCTACTTGCCATAGCAGCACCCTGTGCAGTCTTGGGGCCTTATTCATGAAGGGATAGCGTCAGGTAGTGCCTTGTAAATGACAGGTAGCGACTGGTGAACGCCGGACACGGCACGCAATTACACATTTATCAAGCACAATCTGTTGAGCGACTGGGATAACGCCATGTAGCGTCCGATTCATCATTATCCTAGCCTCAGCGAACAGCGTCGGCGCTCAGCCTTTCAGAGCGCCAGGTATTACCTCTTGCTACCTGTCGCTCTCCCATACATTTCAATGGGCGTTATTTTACTTCTTTTCAAACAGGGTGTTTTTATTATTATTATTATTTTATTCTCAAAGAATATTGGGACCTCTCCTGGCCTTGGAAAAGCCATTTTTTCAATTTTTTTACAATTTTCATATATTTATGCAGAATTGACATTACAGGTCTGGCATTAATGTGTTCGTGTCACAACATTATTACAATGTTATTCCATATGTTTTCGCTTTGTTACTGGTGGATACATGTTAAAAAACAGCCTTTAATCACATAGCCTCTGGCGCTCTGGGCTACAGCGAAGCATTTTTGAGCGCCGGCGTTGTGTGAGGCTGTTTTTTTTTATGAATATGGTGTGAGTCGGTCGCACCAACCAGTTGCTACCATTCGCTCCCATACAGCTCTGTACTGGTCATATAGCGACTCTCCACAATGTATTCATCAATGCTGCACAGTGACTGAGGCTCTCTGACCTAGCCAACCACGGCCGAGCACAGCAACTACTAGCGGGTGCTCTGAAATGCCTGCTACAGACGCTCTTCTGTCGCTACCTGCCGCTAATAATAAATCAGCCTGCCCGTTAGCAGCTGAGATGTTACATACAATGGGGTTTATTCATCAAGGGAAGAAAGAAGAGAGACTATCTGGCACCATGTTGGTTGTTTATTTCATTGCTATTCTTTATTCAGCACAGACATGAGATATATATTGTGATCACCTGTGCACGGCCTGAGACCAGGGAACAAACCTGAAAAGGATTGGGGAAAGTGACCTGGGTCCTGAAAACCCGGCACAGATCGTGCCTGATACAGCCTAGAAGGGGAGAAATACACACCATTTATGACATTTTTATACACTTAACCACAATATTATATATTAAATATATATTATATATATATTTTTACAATTAACTGTCAGCAGGGGGAACATTAGAGCTCCTATTACTAGGGTCATCCCTAGTTATACTGTCTTCATAGTGTGTTGTTAAATTCTCTACCAATCTTTCCTGGTGTAAAGGAGGGGGTAGCTTTCCTTGCAAGCCTTAAGAACCCTATAGTACTTACCCCAGTGAGCCTTGTCTCTGTCTGATGGGGGGCCAGAAGCCTCTGCATATCACTGGGCAGCGGTTGTAATCTGCTGCAATATGAGGCGCAGGCTTCTGCAGTGTGTGCCTGTTCAAGATTCATGTTCAACCAATGGCCCAGTCCCAGTACAGCTCACAGCAGGGCTGCGAGGTGGATTTAGGTGCACTTAATTACTGTTAGGAGTAAGTAAAATGGACACAAGATTCATTCATACAGCACACATTCATTACTCCCACCAATCCCACCTATGGCCTATTGCTTCTCCTTATTCAAGGGTAATTGTCTGAATCAACACCTTTCACCAGCCACTGACATCATCAGGGACTGCAAAGATTCTGCAACCGGAGGCGCCAGCTGGCAATCACTGTTGACACTGATGACTGTTTAATTTGAAGTGAGGTGAATAGGTGAAAAGGGGAGCTGTTGGCAGTGGGTGGAGGGGAATATTCTGCAGAGGGACGGAGTCATTGTGATAGGCACAGGCTTCCCATCCAGGAGCCCATAGATGTAGTTTTGCTTTAAGTGAAGGTACAGATATAGCCATTTTTACCTTGAGACTTAAAGCCTTAAATACACAGCAGAATTCCAGACTCTCATTTTATTGCTTCTCCACCTCCTGGGGTGAATGGATTGATCAGCGCCTTTTTCGCCAGTTGCTGACATCATCAGGGACTGCAAAGTTCCTCCTGTAGGATGCACCAGCTACCAATCACAGTCGAGAGAGCTGTTGATGTGAACAGTTGGAAAAGAAAGCTGGTGGCAGATGTGGGGGTTATGCTGCAGAAAAGGAAGCCATTGTGATAGTCCTAGGTTTCCCCTCTATCAATCCACAAGTTTAGTTCTGCTTTAGGAGAAGATTAGATTCAGATGTAGCATTTGTTATCTTTACAAAATGCTTATATAGTATATAATACCTTGACACTCATTTATAAAGCGTTATATATATACGCTGCAGAATCCCAGTCTCCCGACACAGGCTTATTGCTTCCAGTCTTTCCCAGGTGACTGGCTGGATCAGCGCCTTTTTTTGTCAGCTGCTGATGTCATCAATGACTGCAAAGATCCTCCAATAGGAGGCACCAACAGGCAATCACTGTCATCAGAGCTGTGGTGGAAAATGAAAACTGGTGGCATAGTATGGAGGGGGAGCTATTGTGATGGAACAGCATTCTCTTGTCAGCTGCTGACATCAGGGACTGCAAAGATCCTCCAATAGGGGCACCAGCTGCCAATCACTGGCAACAAAGCTGTTGATCCAAAAGGGACCGAATAGGTGCAAAAGAAACATTTTGGCAGTGGGTGCAGAGGAAGCCATTGTAATGGAACAGCACATGTTTAACCTGCTGACATAATCAAGGACTACCAAAATCCCCCAATAGGAGGCGCCAGCTGCCAGTCATTGTCAAGAGATCTGTTGATGCAAAGTGAACAGAATAGTTGTAATCGAAATCTGGTGGCTGTGGGTGGAGGGGGGGCATTCTGCTAGCCCTAGCTTTCCTCTCCAGTCCAGCAGCCCACACGTTTAGTCCTGTTTTAAGAGAATACAGAGCAAATGGCAGCACCAACAACAATTAATCAAAGAAGTGTGCAGGCTTGGGTACCTGAATCCCACATATATACAACAAGGAGGCTTCCACACAGCCCCCAACCCCAAGACATAACCTGCACCACTCCGTTTAAATGATAACAAGGATCACTTTTATTAATTCATCTAGAATCTACACAGGTGGTGGTAATGCACAATTAACTAGGTCAGATATCAAGCATATATCCCTATGAAAACCGAATGGATCCTAGTGCTCCAAGCAAAAAGTGCTATGTGCTATATATACAATTAATAAACAACTCTAATGATACTAAAGGGGTTAAGGTAACCAAGTGCAAGAATATTTAAGCAGTGTAAACCATATGCATAAAAAGTAAAAAAAAAAAAAAAAAATGACCATACCAGGTTAACAAGAGGGATGGCTGGCACATGTAAGATTTATGGTTGGTTGTCCCTCTTGTTAACCTTCTGTGTCCCCTGGTATGGTCATTTTTTTTTTTTACTTTTTATGCATATGTAGGTTTACACTGCTTATATTTTATTGCACTTGGAGCACTAGGATCCATTCGGTTTTCATAGGGACATATGCTTGATATCTGACCTAGTTAATTGTGCATTACCACCAGCGCCCTCTTGTGGAATGTTCATACAATCAGTTTTTAATGTATTTTAACCTGTGTAGTGTCTAGATGAATTAATAAAAGTGATCCTTGTTATCATTTAAACGGAGTGGTGCAGATTGTGTCTTGGGGTTGGGGGCTGTGTGGAAGCCTCCTTGCTGTTTTAAGAGAATATTAGATACAGATATAGCAATTTTTATCATTACACTTAAAGCTTTTAATACATAGCAGAGTTCCTGATTCCCACCTCTTAATATTGCCCCCCTCATCCCAGGGCGAATGGCTGGATCAGCGCCTTTTTCACCAGCTGCTGACATCATCAGGGACTGAAAAGATCCTCCAATAGGAGGCACCAGCTGGAAATCACCGGCAACAGAGCTCATGATGTGAACGGGACAGGTAGAAAAGAAAACTGGTAGCAGTGGGTGGATGGGGAGCCATTGTGACGAACCAGCGCTTTTTTGCCAGCTGCTGATGTCATCAGGTACTGCAAAAATCCTCCTGTAGAAAAAGGCCAGCTGCCAATCACTGACAACAGAGCTGTTGATGCTTAGTGAACAGAATAGTTGGAAAAGAAAGCTAGTGGCAGAGGTGGTAGGGAAATATTCTGCAGACAGGGTACCCATTGTGAGAGGCCTAAATATTCCCTCCAGCAGTCAATGAGATTGGTTCTACTTTAAGAGAAGACTAGGTATAGATGTAGCAGTATTTACCTTAACACTTAAAGCTTTTAATGTACAGCTGAAATCTTGAATCTCCTCTCTGGCTTTGCTTCTCATGGCGAATGACTGGATCAGCGCCTTTTTCACCAGCTACTGACATCATTAGGGACTGCTCCTAATAGGAGGCACCAGCTGCCAATTGCCGATGACAGAGCCGTTGACTTGAAGTGAACAGAATTGGTGGAATAGAAAACTGGTGGCAATGGGTGGAACCATTGTGATGAAACAGCACTTTTTTCACCAGCTCCTGACATCATCAGGGATTCCAAAGTGAACAGAATAGGTGACAAAGAAAATTAGTGGCAGTGGGTGGAAGGGGAGCTATTGCGATGAACCATAGCTTTTTTCGCCAGGTGCTGACTTTATCAGGGACTGCAAAGATCTTACAATAGGAGGCGCCAGCTGGCAATCACTGTCAACAGAGCTGTTGATCCAAAGTGAACAGAATAGGAGACAAAAAAAATAAGTGGCAGGGGGTGGATGGGGAGCTATTGCGATGAACCATAGCTTTTTTCGCCAGGTGCTGACTTTATCAGGGACTGCAAAGATCTTACAATAGGAGGCCCAGCTGCCAATCGCTGTCAACAGAGCTCTTGAACAGAATTGGTGGCAAAGAAAATGAATGGCAGTGGGTGGATGGGTAGCTATTGCGATGAACCATAGCTTTTTTCGCCAGGTGCTGACTTCATCGGGGACTGCAAAACTCTTACAATAGGAGGCAACAGCTGGCAATCACTGTCAACAGAGCTCTTGAACAGAATTGGTGGCAGTGGGTGGATGGGGAGCCATTATGATGAATGCTGACATCATCATGGACTGCCAAGATCCTCCAATAGGACATTCCAGTTGCCAATCACCGCTGACAGGGCGGTTGATATGAACTGACCAGAATAGATGGAAAAGGAAACTAGTGACAATCGGTGGAAGCATTTTTTGCCCGCTGTTGATGTCATCAGGGACTGCAAAGGACTTCTCATAAGAGGTGCAGGCTAAGAACCCACCATGGATGTTAAAGTAAGGATTGCTATGTCTGTAGTGAGACGGATGCCTCAGGAGATCAGACTTTTGACATATCAAAGACTTGCTGAGTGCTGCTCTGGATCAATATGCAGATACAGCCCAGGGATGCCGGGAAGGTAGGCTGCACCTTCAATGCAAGTTCGGTTGCATTTTGCTGGGCACAGCAGCTGGAAGCGGCAGAAGGAAGAGTAATGAGTCGCACTGACAGGCCGAGCGGCCATTTATTGTCACCGATGTAATGACGCGCCCCCCTCATCCCCCTAGGGGAACGCTTCATCTCAAAGGGCAGACGCAGGTTGAGCATGACAGTAACGATCTGATGAACGACCTGGCCGCCGTGCGTGCTGATGTGGTGATTGATCGTATCCAATTAATTCTCCGGACGATCGATGGACTCTAGCTCCTTCATTTACATTAATTACCGATAGAAACCTCCGAATGAATCCGGCGCGGAGGAAGAGGGGAGCTCGGGGAGCCGGCGCTAATTAAATCCGATGGAAGTCATTTTTATTCTGAGGACGCGCTGTGCAGCCTGAAGCTCATTTGAAGCAGTTTTTTTTATTTTCCAAAATGTTAAATGATTTTAATCACGATTGGCGATCAGCTCTGGGGCATTTTTTATGTTTACAGGATATTTGCTGTTGTTTTTCCCCATCTGTAATGAATAGTGAGGAGCCAAATCTTCCTCTTTCCTGTTCTCATGAATAATCTGTCATACTCTGGAAATGCAATCCCATTTAAACGGACAAAAACACAGGAATTTTGCTTCCCTGGGTTTTACTCTGCGTTAATGTGTAGGGGCACGGGATTTAGGTGTGAAGCTCCCGCAATCAGCTTTTTTACTCACCTCAAAGCACGCACCCATGGCGCACATCAGGCTCTTACCACAGAGCAGAGCTGACCGCCGTGTAATGAGTTCTGAATGGAACAGAGTACTGGGCGCCACCTGTTGGTTATTCCCCTCTTCTGCACATAGCCACCACCAACCATTCAGATATTCTGGTGTGCGCATCAGCTAGAGCAGTGAAGGAGATGCCACCAGAGGCCCATGCTTGCATCATGAGATTCAATTCCAGTATATACGGGCTTCCCACAGTGGGGCATCCCAAATTGAGATGCCCCATGAGAGTTCTTTTATCTGGCCCTGGAATCTTTTAGACTCAGCGATACTAGGGTATTGGTCTGCTTGATGCCCCTGTGTGTAAATGCTCGGTGGGAGGGGGATAAAATGTTTGTTGCAGAGTATGAGTGCTGGGTGCAGTGGAGTCAAATGCAGATAGACATTAGAGGTATAACAGTAACCAACTTTGAATGCAGTAAGAGAATGTCACCTTAACATGGTGGAAAACACAGACAGGAAAAAGAAGAGTCATGGAGCACCTCAATATACAGGAAATACAACACAGCAGAAAAAATGCATAGAGAGACTACAGTTAAGCATTAGTAACAGCACTATCTAGTGTCATAACTGTAAACTGCATTCATCTAGCAAATATAGACAAAACTAGGCTGTTGTAATGCCAACAATATTACTATCTACTGCTTACTCACCTTTCCTTCCCTGCAGCACACTGCCCTAGGCCCAGATTGTCAGTACCTGTTCAGAGAATATGAAATTAGGGCTTGCCCTGAGCAGCTCCCCTAAGATTGCCTAGGCAGCGTCCGGCACCTTCCTGCTGAATTCTCGGACTGTCTGTCTCCAATTGGGATGGAGCACTGTGTGATAGTAAATATTGTACTGTCCATTTTCTATTGGATTAGAGCACAGGTTATCCAATTGACGTAGTAGGGCTTATAGTCTGTGTATAAGCCGTAAAAATATACCAGTGATATCTGCATGTAACTATTGGGTGGGCACCCAGCATCCATTCTCCTTTGGTGTGCTAAGTGGCAAGTTAAGGACTGCTACATCTGTATAATGTTCATATAGCCAGCCCACATTTTGGCAGCGGCTCTGCGATTAGGAAAGAAAATTAGCCCCGCCCTCTGGTTTTTGCGCCCAGCGAGCTGTCGCCTGTCTCATTTTGCTGCTGTAACACCGACATCAATTACAATCTGCTAACAGGCGCTACACGATCCCCTCCACTGATCAGAGGATATATAGGGGGGGCTGCAATAACAGTGCCATGGGTCAGTGCTCCACCACTAATTAGTCCCCAAGGAGCCCTCCTGTCACCATATCTCCACACCCTACTGCTTCCCTCCCTCCATCTCTCTACTGCTTCCCTTCCTTCATCTCATTACTACTTCCCTTCCACCATCTCCCTTCATATGGGGATAAGGGAGGATACAGAAGGAGAAGAGCTTACAATCTATTAGGGTATAAGGGAGGATACAGAAGGAGAAAAGCTTACAATCTATTAGGGTATAAGGGAGGATACAGAAGGAGTAGAGTTTACAATCTATTAGGGTATAAGGGAGGATACAGAAGGAGAAGAGCTTACAATCTATTAGGGTATATGGGAGAATACAGAAGGAGAAGAGCTTACATTCTATTAGGGTATAAGGAAGGATACAGAAGGAGAAGAGCTTACAATCTATTAAGGTATAACAGAGGATACAGAAGGATAGGAGCTTACAATCTATTAGGGTATAAGGGAGAATACAGAAGGAGTAGGTCTTACACTCTATTAGGGTATAAGGGAGGACACAGAAGGAGAAAAGCTTACAATCTATTAGGTTATAAGGGAGGATATAGAAGGAGAAGAGCTTACAATCTATTAAGGTATAACAGAGGATACAGAAGGATAAGAGCTTACAATCTATTAGGGTATATGGGAGGATACAGAAGAAGAGCTTACGATCTATTAGGGTATAAGGGAGGATACAGAAGGAGAAGAGCTTACACTCTATTAGGGTATACGTGAGGATACAGAAGGAGAAGAGCTTACAATCTATTAGGGTACAAGGGAGGATACAGAAGAAGAAGAGCTTTCAATCTGTTAGGTATAAGGAGCATACAAAAGGAGAAGAGCTTACAATCTATTAGGGTATAAGGGGGGATACAGGAGGTTAAGAGCTTACAATCTATTAGGTATAAGGGAGGATACAGGAGGAGGAAGAGCTTATAGTGGGTGGCAGATAATGGCAGGGGGTGGCAGGGGGGGTTGAAGTTCTATTCTGACTGACTTTCGGAAGCATTGCTCTTTGTAGCTTTGGATTTGATGCAACATTTACACTTAACAGTAACTGGACAAGGGGATAGTGTCAGATCCTTTGTCAGATTCATACTTTGCAGTTCTTGTATGCGTTCTGGATGTCTGTGACCTAAACACCTGTGTCATATGTGTATACAGTCATTGTGTTTATGAGTGTATAGTCATAGTCTTTATCTTCACTGTGTTGAGGTGACATAGATGGTCATTCAGCTTGGAACTCGCTATGGTCTGCTTGCCATCCAGGGTAGAACACTTGGAATTTTACAGTGAGTCCTTTGGGTGTCAGACGCTTCGCAGATAATAGACCTCCTTCAAGATCAGGAACAAAACAGGAAAGCACATCCTTTACTGGTATGGCTAAATTGTGCCCAGCATCATTGGGGCATACAAGAGTTCCATGCCCATATACCTCTGCATGTATTTTACTTCCAGCTGCAAGTTAAATAGTCTCTTTGTTATTCAGATCAAGTTATGTCAAAAAGCTTCTATCACTTCAATGCAACAGCCCTGAAATGTATGGTTGCTTGTCACTTTAAATGTGACATTCCAGTTCCCTTCACATGGATTAGAGATTGTGGCATTGGCTTTCTGCTTAGTGTAAGAGGGATGCTGTCTTGTCTGCTCTGCTTTCCATATAGTACAATCTCTCTTTATGTGTCCCTGTTTGTTGCACCTAAAACACACTCTGGTTTGCTTCTTGTGTATCTTTATGTCTGTAGCTTTAAGAGTGGTTTTGGTGTCGGTTTCTGTGGAGTCATGTGCAAACTCCTTCCTTTGCTGATAATCATCTATGATCCTGGTTTGTACAAATGCTAGCGTCAGATCAGTCTCTGTCCTTGTCTCCAGTGCATTGATCAGTGCAGTGTATGTATCGGGTAAGCTGCACAACAAAACAGCGGCAACTGACTGATCTTGTACAATCACTTACAGCAAACACCGCATTGTGCAATCACTTCCAGCATGGCATTTATTATCTCCTGCATGTCCTGCTCTATGATAAGCCTTATTTTGTAAATTTCCACAGCAGAAAAAAAACTTGCTGTTTAAACTGGATCTCTCATGCAGTCTTTTCAGTACATCCCACATGCCCTTTGCTGTATTTTCACCGCAGATGTGAATAATCTGATGATCTTCTACTACTAAGCTTATGGTGGCCTGTGCCTGTCTGTTCTACTTGTCCCAGTCCTGATAATTATCCCTTGGCCTCTCTGTAGTCAAGTCATCTCTGGATATTAGCATTTCCATGTTAAACTTCCATAGCTGATAATTGTCATTGTTCAGCTGGGCCACTGAGTGTTTAAGCTCTGATCTGCTGACCATTCTTCCTTCTTTATATATAAGAACAGTCTTGTATGCAGGAGATGTCTCTGTGGAACCTTCTTTTTGCCATTGTCCGCACCGGCCATGCTGTTTCCCGTTCTAGGGTTTTCTCTGCCTGGGCCGTGTCTGGTCACTGGGCTTTATTCATTCGCTGTGGCTTCATTCAGTCACTGGGACTTCATTCGGACTTTGGGCCCATAACCTGTTGCAGATAGTGAGTGCTTTGTGCAGTGGTAATCCAGATAGACATTAGTGGTATAACAGGAATTGGCTTTACTGGAGCATGAATGCAGTAAGACAATGTCACCTTACATGGTGCATAACACAGAATTGAAAAGAAGTATCACAGAGCAACTGAATGCACAGGAAATACAACACATCAGTAAGATGCATAGAGAATCTACAGTTAAGCATTGGTCACAGTACCATCTAGTGTCATAGCTGCAAACTACAGTAAATCTAGCAAAAGTCACTCCAGTAATAAACTGGAAGTCTGTTGTATTTCCAACAATTAAGACATTCCTGTAATCCTTATAGCGTGCAGGGCCAGTCCAGGGGCCGCATGTGGGCAATGCACACAGTCAGTGGAGCAGGCAGTGGCGGGTGCATATTGGTTGGTGCAGTGATATGGAATAGGTCACAGAAGTAAGATTTGCTAAAATGTAACCATCTCTATTTTTTAAAGGAGAACTATCACAAAAACATGATTAAAGGAGCACTATCGCGAAATTGTGTAATATTAAAAATCCATATAAACACTTTAGCTAATGAGGGGAGGGTCACTTACATACCCGAACTGAATAAAACTCCCACCAAGCTTGTGGTTTTCTTCCCCTGGTAGGAATAAAATCCTGGGGTTAAAGGTGTAGTCTATGAGGGGTGACAGAGTCTGTGACCCTATGACCTCTTCCTTTCATTAAAATAAAAAAAACAAGCCTGGCTGGATGTCTCTCGATACTGGGTGTATAAGTGACCCCTCCTCCCTCCATCCAGCATATTTATATGGATTTTTGTTCTTGGGCCATTTTTTCGCGATAGTGCTCCTTTAAGTAATAAAAATCCTCCTAAATATGCTGAATGGCAAAATGGAAGAAAGAAGAATCAGGAGTGACGAGGTTTCAATGTACCATTCTGTTACAGGGGAGAACTGCTGAACTCCAGTGACCTGTCCTCTGACGCAGACTGTGCTGAATTAAGCATGTTTATATGGACTTGATTTTCACAATAGAGCTCCTTTAAAGGGGAACAAAACCCCAAAATGTGACTTTCTTGGGTTTTGTTCCTCTTTGGCGGGACATTTCAAATGCTGTGTGTATACCCCAGGATCACCCTTAACCTCACCCTTTCCTTGTTCCAACAGCGCAGGCCGCTCAGCCACTCAATCCATTTAGATTACCTTTATTGCACTGATCTCAATGGTTCGGCAATGAAATCTGAATGGAGCGAGTGCCAGCCACATCCCTGGCCACCACTAGCTTTGAGCGTGCCCGTGACGGGCATAAAGAAAGGCCTGGTGAGGGTGTGTGCCTAGCTATAGGCATGCTGGGGAAACGGCACAGTGATACATTGCAGGCTTGTGGAAAAGGTGAGTGGATCAGGAGAACCAGGGGTTTCACACAGTGAGTTATCCCAATTCGGGATGCCCCATAAAGAGGTAGAACAACCACCCCCAAAAGTCTTATAGACTTGAGGGGAGGTTTGCTAGAGTGCTAGCTCTGAAGCCAACTTACAGTCTGGCCATGATGAGGACAAGGGATGTAAAGCTGTGATGCTGGCACAGCCTGGGAGCTGCAGAGGCTGACACACTACTGCCTGTGTATAGAGATAGGAGAGGCCTTGCTCACATGTCACTCACATGGCCTTATGCTCAATGCTTGCTCTGTTCTGTGCCGGGGGTCTGCCCCCCTGATCCGGGTCAACAGATAATTGCACATGATTGGGCAATCATCTCTTCACCTCCCTGATGTTAGACTGTGTCACATATAAATGTATAATAACAGTGTGTGAGTGTGAGTGTGAGCTCTGAGGGACAGGGAGTCATGTGACTGCTTCTATGTGCTCTGTACAGTGCTGTGGTATATGTCAGTACTATATAAATGTATAATAACAGTGTGTGAGTGTGGAGGGGACATTAGAGTGTGAGCTCTGAGGGACAGGGAGTCATTTGACTGTTTCTATGTGCTCTGTACAACGCTGAGGTATATGTCAGCACTATATAAATATATAATAACAGTGTGTGATTGTGGAGGAGACATTAGAGTGTGAGCTTTGAGGGACAGGGAGTCATTTGACTGCTTCTATGTGCTCTGTACAACGCTGAGGTATATGTCAGTACTATATAAATGTATAATAACAGTGTGTGAGTGTGGAGGAGACATTCGAGTGTGAGCTCTGAGGGACAGGGAGTCATGTGACTGCTTCTATGTGCTCTGTACAGTGCTGAGGTATATGTCAGCACTATATAATATATAATTGTTATACTATGTATAATAACAGCATGTGAGTGTGGAGGAGACATTAGAGTGTGAGCTCTGAGGGACAGGGAGTCATTTGACTGCTTCTATGTGCTCTGTACAACGCTGAGGTATATGTCAGCACTATATAAATGTATAATAACAGTGTATGAGTGTGGAGGAGACATTAGAGTGTGAGCTCTGAGGGACAGGGAGTCATGTGACTGCTTCTCAGTTCAGCTCATACGGGCGGAGGAGCAGGGTGTGTGTAGCTGAGCTCCCAGCTGGGAGTCAGCATGGAATCTGACCCAGGAGGAGGTGATGGGAGCTGGGATCAAGGATTCAGGAAAGCCCAGGTATTGGAGTCAGGCTTACAGCAGGACCCTGGAGAAGGATGTTCCTTGGAAATGGAGGTTGGTGAATCTAAGGAAAGTTTTGTTACTGTTGGGAAACAAATGCTTATGGGTCAGAAAGGAAAGTTTATGCTGCAAATGCGAATCTCCAAATTGCGGGAGGAATTAAAGCTGGAAAATGATGTTAATAAGAAGGAGCAGATCTATGAAGCTATTGATCAGTGTGAGCAGGAATTAAATGTGATAAAGGAAAAATGTGCTACAGACAGCGGGGAGCCCCCTAAGATGGAGCACTGGTCCCCCCAGAGAGTCAGAGACGCCCGGCTACAGAGTATAAAGAGGAGAGACATTATTGCTAAGAAAGGCATTGATGAGGACACTGTGCTCACTGTAGTGACCCAAGGCTGCCCAGTGCGGGTGAGGCCGGGGACATTCAGGGGCAATCCAGCAAGTGAAGAGTTAACTCCCCCAGCTCCCTATACCTCTCATACTGACCAGTCTGATCTGCCAGACCCAGCAAGTGAGGAGTTATCTCCCCCGGCTCCCTATACCTCTCATACTGACCAGTCTGATCTTCCAGATCCAGCAAGCGAGGAGTTATCCCCCCCAGCTCCCTATACCTCTCATACTGACCAGTCTGATCTTCCAGATCCAGCAAGTAAGGAGTTAATAGTGGCAGCTCCTGTTACTAATGAACTGTGCAACACACCAGATAATGCAGCCCCTGCAAGTGACACCCTGGGAATATCTGTGAACAATATTGCTTCAGAAGTAATAATCCCTGGTATAGAGACTATGGAGCAAAACTTGCTTAACTCAGGGAATCCAGGTCTTGATCAGACTCCACAAATACCAGTGACTCCAGAGCCAGACATGCAAGTGATTCCTAATAGACCCATTATGGACTCTCAGATACCAACAATAGAAATGTCTGACCCAGAAACCCAGCGAGCGCAGCCAGCCAATGAGAACCCTGGCAGCCTATTAATTACAGAATCTGCATTACAGAACATTGTTACCAGTATCATTGGCACAAGTGAGGGCCCTGGAATCAGGATACCTCATAAGGATGAAAACCCTGGAACTAGTATGCCAAAAAATAATCCAGTGACCAGTAACTCTAAGGCACAAGACCAAGACCCGACTCCCCAGCAGAGGCGGCTCTTCTCCAGTGTCACAGGACTGGCAAACCCACCGCCACAGAGGAGGAACGCGGTGAGAATAAAATATGTGGGGCCAGAGGAGGATCTCCCCACCAGGCAGTATATTGGAAGAACTCTGATAAAGGACTTCATGAAGTTTGAGGCTGCTGAAATCTTCGCTTTAATTCATGTTCCCTCTAGTAGGTTATATGACATCAGTTTTAAGCTGCCGCACGGCCTGGACCTTTTCTGGGACATTTATAACAGGACTCGTGATAATGAAATCTGGAAAAATCTTCATGTAATCCAGTTGTCTAAACCCCAGGCAGTTACAGTCACCATTTTGTTCCAGTCTGAGGTGGTGGCCCTGGCAGACGTGCTGCATTGGATAGGCCGGCAATGCAAGGTGCTCAGTCAACCTGCCAAGATCTATGATGAAGAAGGATTCTGGAATGGTGGATACACTATTAAAGTGCAGCTGACCCAGGAAAATGGAGTAACCAGGCACTTGCCACATGCCTTTTACCTGGGCCCTGATAGGGGCATATGTTACTACCCTGGGCAGCCCAGGCGCTGCCATAAATGTGGAGGCAGACATTTGGCTTTTAGCTGCCCTCATATAAAGTGCTCATTGTGTGGGGAGCTTGGGCACACAAAGGACTCGTGTACAGGTATTATTGTGTGTAACCTGTGCTCAGGAGTGGGGCATACATTCCGCGAGTGCCCTCATGCCCAGCATAATAAAACTACTGAACTGCTGGTAGAGAATGAGGTGGTCAATGCCGGCCATGAGCATGAAGTCACTGATCCTGAGGCTGGTAAATTTCACCCACCACCAATCAGTGCAACGTCCAATAGTCTTGGCTCAGTGGTGCCAACAGAAGCCCCAGTTCAATATTCTGCCCCAGTGATGCTAACAGAAGCCCCAGTTCTATATTCTGCCCCAGTGATGCTAACAGAAGCCCCAGTTCTATATTCTGCCCCAGTGATGCTAACAGAAGCCCCAGTTCTATATTCTGCCCCAGTGATGCTAACAGAAGCCCCAGTTCTATATTCTGCCCCAGTGACGCCAGAAGTTGCTGCAGAATCTGGCACAACAGCTAAGGATGATAATGTCGGATTTCAGACTGTAAAAAGGAAAAATAAAGCAGCAGCAGCAGGAAAAGACAAGTTAGAAAAATTATCAAGTGAAAGCAAACCCCAAGAGCCGGCCTCTTTGGACATTTCCCGGGGTCGCTATTATGTGCTAAGAGAGCGTAAGGAAAATTTGGACGAGCAACCAATGGGCAGCATGGCAGAGGACAAAGATTTGGATGATGGGGCCTCCCAGGTGTCCATCAATACCACTGAGGACATCGAGGAGGACGAGGTAGAGGCTCCTGTGGCTGCTAAGAGATGGGGCTCCAAAGGACATGGCAGTGGGAAGAAGAAAAAGGCGAGGAAAGCCAGGTGACCTGGATGAGGCTCAGGGTATATTCACTGAGTGTGAGTGGAGACTCGTCGCCAGGTGATATTTCAGCAGTGTTGCTGCTGCACGAGACCAGGATGAGATCCAATGCTGATGTTTCCTTTGTTAAAGTATTCTGCAGAGTCTGAGGGGTGCGCAGAACAGAGACCAGTCTGCCCCCCCCCCCCAATACTTACTGGGGTCATATTATTTCACTGTTTTCCTTCTGATTTCAACATGTATATAGTGTTATGTATCTGTATATACAATCTGCAAACCAGCAATGTGTAAGTAATTGTCAGTGAGTTTACAATAAAAGATATGTGACTGCTTCTATGTGCTCTGTACAGCGCTGTGGTCAGGTACGTACATACCACAGAGGTAGTGCAGGCACGTGCCCCCAGTCCCGTGGAACAAGGGGGCCCGATGCAAGCTGCTTACCGCTCACCGCCTATGTAGTATGCTCACCCGTGCCATACTTACCCAGCCCTGCCTCCTCCTTTCTCCCTGCTGCTGGACGCAGGATTTCCTCACCGTTGTGCGCGTGCCACTCCCTAGCCGCCGCACGTTCTGCATCTCTCCTTTGCAGCCATGCACGTGTGAGGGTGAGTGTCCATCCAGGGGGGAGGCTAATGGGGGCCCATGATGGAGGGCCCTGCTATGGGCTATGTACGCCCCTGGCTGTCGTATATGTCAGCACTGTATAGATGTATAATAACAGTGTGTGAGTGTGGAGGAGACATTAGAGTGTGAGCTCTGAGGGACAGGGAGTCATGTGTACTCCCCCAGGCCAGACCTGGCTCCTGAGAGACTTAAAGTGGACCAACACCCAGGATTTTGACTATCCTGGGTTTTGGTCCACTTCAGGGGGGCACCCCGATTAGGGGTGCCCCGCTGTGTAAAACCCCCCAGAAACCCCCCAAAACTCACCTCACCACGCTCCCACGTAGCCACGGACAAGCGCGGACAAGACAGCGCGTCCACCGCCGCCTCCCGCGCGCCCCTTTGACAGAACGCGCGCCCGCGCCGGCCATTCACAAACGGCCGGCGTGGGGGCGCGCACGCCTAGAGGGGCGCGCGGGAGGCGTCAGTCAGGTCAGTTTTTTGGGGCTTTTGGGGGGGGGTTCCTCACCGCGGGACATCCCGATCTCGGGTGTCCCGCGGTGAGGGAGGTGATCAGCCTCATCTTATAGATTCCCGGGCCGATCACCCCTGGGTGTTGGTCCACTTTAATATATAGAGCACATTCATATGAGAAAGATAGCACCATGGAGGATGTTGGCGCTATAACAAAAGACAATAAGAAGAACAGATCCATAGGTGTAGGTGACACATTCCATGAAAAAAAAATACTTTTAGTGAATTTCCTTTTGAGTCACTGCTCCCTAGTGAAGTCCAGATTGGAATATATAGCGCACTGTGACATCAACGCCCCTACTGAACTCTTTCTAGGACTATATGGAGCATTAGGATGCCACTGCCCCCTAGTGGATTACTTCTAGAAATATTTAAAGCATTTTGGTGTCACTGGCCTCTAGTGGACTTCTTCCATGTGAGGAGCACCAAAATGAGAGGGCAGTGATACCATGATGCTTTATAAATTCCAAGGAGGTAATGTCATAATACTCCATTTATTACTAAATGGAGTCCAGCAGGCAGTGTCCAGCAGGGACACCATGATTCATCTAGAGTAGTGTTTCTCAGCCCCTAGCAACAAGCAGTTACAACCAAGTACCCCCATGGAGGAGATTAATTACTAATGTTACCAAAATGAGTAGGTCATGGGCACTGTAACACTTTGAAGCAAGCAGGATTATTGTTTCTTTGTTAAAATAATGTACTAGATCAGTTAGACCCACTCTGTTGGTGCACACTTGAACATTGCCAAGTACCCCCATGATACGCGTACCACAGGTTGAGAAAAAGTGCTCTAGAGGGCAGTGACACCATCATGCTCCATATCCCCCTATAGAGATGCTACTAGGGTGTGGTGACACCATAATGCTCCATATAGTCCTAAAAGGTAGATCATTAGAGGGCAATTATGCCAAAATTCTTCATAGAATTCTTCATAGAATAGAAGAGTAGACTAGGTGTGGTGATGTCATAATACTCAATTTTTTACTAAATAATGACACCATAATGCTCCATATATACCTAGAAGGTGTCCTCCAGAGGACAGTGAATGTACTTGTAGAATTCAATCAACTAGAGGTTGGTGACAACATGCTCCGTATATTCCTAGGAATATTTGAACCACTAAATGACCAGATGTGCCCGGAGTTCCTCTTTAAACATTCAGTCCATGGATACTTTCTTTCCACTCCTGTAATATTTATACATGAGATTTCAGGAGGTGAAATCGGGAAAGCGGAGCTATTAGTGACTCTACCAGATGGTCTCCCGCTCTTAGCTGTGGGCGCGGTGCCAAATGACATGGCTAGCCCGAATCCCGGCAATCCCGGCACTATTACATTTTGATTTCTCCTGAGCTGCGCCAGTCGAGGAGTCGGAGCTCCTTTTTAATAACATTCCCCCTGCATCGGCTTAAAGCCATTGTGCTGCTGCGGCATGTCTCCGGCTCCCGGCCAAAAGCCGCCCAGGAGAGAACGCTCTTGAAAGGTGCTCAGCAACCCCTACCAATCCAGGTTCCGATTTCTTGGGGAGAGATGAAATATCAGGAATGTGAAATCTCTGTAATGCTGCACACACACCTCACAATCGGATTGTACAATCAGCAGACAATTCTATCTTTTTTAGAGGTTTATAGTTAGTGCTCGTAAAGTGCAACAATACCCAGGATTTTCCAAGGGATTTGTTCCTTGTCTAGGCTGGCATCCCAATATGGGATTCCCCACTATGTAAAACCCCCTGTATTGCCCATAAAAATGTACCTTTCCTCAGGCCCACGGCGCATGTTTTAGCTCTCATCCAATCAGAGCTGTATTCAGTGCATACTTATTATCAGCATACAGCTCTGTTAGACACAGCTTAATAATAGGTAGCAGGAGTGGTCTCGTCCCAGTTTCCCTTTTGACGTGAGTGTGCAGCCGGCAAAGGTGACCCATGGGTGAGGGGTTTCATCCAGATTTGGGATGCCCCAAGGGAAGGGAAGTGGCTGGCCAGGGTTTTGTTCTGCTTAAACCTTGATGATATTGTCTGCGAAAGTTCAAAGATATTGTAAAGTACGTGGCCAGTGAATGGACTGGTGGTGAAAATATGTAAATTGATGTAAATATCTGCTGATACTTTTATCAGTATCATGGGGGCCAGTATTGGCGACCTCTCTGCGGGTTCTTAGGGTTGGGCTTTTTCCTGGTCTGTGGATGCTGGTCTGCCGCTGGTGGGGAGCCTGGGAATCTGTGTTCCACCCCTCCAGTGACATCATTAGTCACATGGGGAGATTCCACAGAGGTTCCACCGGTGGTCCGGCACCTGTGTTCCCCTCACTAATGTTGCTGGTGGGGCAGATGCAACAGCCAGGGGACCAGCTCTCACTGGACCAGGAGGGAGCCCTTGACCCCGCAGACCATCCGGCATGGGAACTGTTGGGAAAGACGCAGCGACAGTGAGTTCTTTTTTAATTAATTTTAAAGGTATTCTACAGACAAACCTGCACAACTGATCAGTGATATTCTGGGGGTTGGAAACTTACCTCCATCGGAGATCCAGACCATGCCATCACCACGCTGAACCATGAGCGATGTTCGAGTTGCTGCCTCCTCACTAATTCCTGCCATCTGATCACTGGCTTAATTTCAATGGAGGGGTGGGCCGAGGGCTGCCACACCCCCTCCAATGTAGTGAATGGGGAGGGAGTGGCCAGGCATCGTGACTGACACGACGAGAGCAACACTGGGCTGTGGGGATGGTGGGGAACTAGATCACCAATGCTGGTAAGATTCAAACTACCGGCATTGTGCGATTCACGCAGGACTATTAGTATATGCTGTTTATTATGTTTTCCCAAACAGGGACTTTAAAGTGGACCAACACCCAGGATTTTGACTATCCTGGGTTTTGGTCCACTTCGGTGGGGCACCCCGATCGGGGGTGCCCCGCTGTGTGAAACCCCCCAGAAACCCCAAAAAACTCACCTCTCCCCGCTCCCACGTGAACGCCGCAGCCAATCCCCGCCAACGTCTAGGCGGGGGACAGGAACGTACAAGCCTCTTCCGCCGCCGTCGCCTCCCGCGCGTCACTCTCGGCGCGCGCGCCCCGCCGCCCATTCACAGAGGGCCGGCGCGGGCGCGCGCACGTCTGGAGGGGCGTGCGGGAGGCGGCGGCGGCGGAAGCGGCGGAGGATCAGGTAAGATCTTTTTGGGGTTTCTGGGGGGTTTCACCCCGCGGGACATCCAGATCTCGGATGTCCCGCGGGGTGGGAGGTGATCGGCCCGGGAATCTTATAGATTTCCGGGCCGATCACCCCTGGTTGTTGGTCCACTTTAAAGGTTTTTTCTTTTTATCGTTTTTAACATGAGACCCCAATACCAGTTCACAGGTTATTGATGGCCGGCATGCCCGTGCCAGTATTGGCAAGATCCGGGTCAAAATACCCAGCATTCCACCCACCAATTCTGAAATGTGGCATGCTGGCCATTACTACCCTGTGAACTGGTATAGGGCCCAGTGGACCAATTCACAAACAGAAAATAAAAAAAATTACGTTTTCAAAATAAAAAATAACTCGCTGTTGCTGCTTCTTTCTTCACCTGTCCTCTGCCAGACATCTTTCTCTTTGTAGGTCCACCAAGTCGGGGGCTCTGTCCTGGTCCAGTGGGCTGTGATCTTCTTGATGCGAGGGAGCCACTATTGCAGCCGCCCAGCTGGCATCTGTACTGAGGGTGGACACAGGGCAGGGATGCTTTTATACCACAGAGGAGGAGTCTCCCATGTGACTAATGACTGGAGGGGAAGGATATGGCCCTTGTCTCCAAGGGACTACTTTACCAGTTTGCATTTGGTACCAAGTACCAAATGCCGAATATGAGGGACTATCCAGCTTCAGAACTCAATTGTCCCTGCTCTGGCTCATCACTAGTTACATACTTTTACTGACTTCTATGCAGCGATTTCCTGTACAGTCCCTATTAACAACAGTACGGATAATGGAATAGTTCCATAATATGAGGACATTCTTCATAGAATTATAAAATAGAATGCTAACTTTATTCAGTAAGTGACCTCACAGCAGGGCCGTATTTAGTATTCATGCTGCTATAGGCACTACACGGTGCTGGCGCCCCCTTTTGTTGGGTAACGTTGAGCTCCCAGCTCCCAACACACGGGAGTCACATGGCCACAGCAGTGAAGGGGAAAGGATGAAACTGCAGACTGCCTTTAAGCCATTGCACCCCCTCTCCCCCCTCTACAGACACAATGTGGCTCAGGAGCATTTGTAAGGAGACATTAACTATTTTTTTTACTATACCAGTAACATCTGTGCGCCCCCCCCCCCCATAGGTGGGCACTAGAGATGAGCGAACTTTTGAAAAATTCGATTCGACTGATTCGCCGAATTTTCCGACAAAAATTGTTTCGACCCGAATAAATTCGCGACGAATCGCTATTAAAAACGGCTATTTCTGAGCCTCCTACAGCCTCAATAGGGTTGTAAACCATTCAGCCTTGCTGTAACACGCACAGGATGCGTGCTGGGTTAGTTAAATAATACTTTTAAGAAATATCACATGCAGATCAGAGGCATCGCTAATAGAATCGCAGAGCGGCACAATTGCAGAGAGTTGAAGTGGCATCACTATGAGGGGCAGAAGGAGCCCAAATATACACTGGAGTTGGCTTCAGGAGCCCAAAAATTGGATGAATCACACCCTGGAGTTGGCAGAAGTTGGCAGCAGCAGCAGCAGGAGCCCAAATATACACTGGAGTTGGCTTCAGGAGCCCAAAGATTGGATGAATCACACCCTGGAGTTGGCAGGAGTTGACAGCAGCAGCAGCAGGAGCCCAAATATACACTGGAGTTGGCTTCAGGAGCCCAAAAATTGGATGAATCACACCCTGGAGTTGGCAGGAGTTGACAGCAGCAGCAGCAGGAGCCCAAATATACACTGGAGTTGGCTTCAGGAGCCCAAAAATTGGATGAATCACACCCTGGAGTTGGCAGGAGTTGACAGCAGCAGCAGCAGGAGCCCAAATATACACTGGAGTTGGCTTCAGGAGCCCAAAAATTGGATGAATCACACCCTGGAGTTGGCAGAAGTTGGCAGCAGCAGCAGCAGGAGCCCAAATATACACTGGAGTTGGCTTCAGGAGCCCAAAAATTGGATGAATCACACCCTGGAGTTGGCAGAAGTTGGCAGCAGCAGCAGCAGGAGCCCAAATATACACTGGAGTTGGCTTCAGGAGCCCAAAAATTGGATGAATCACACCCTGGAGTTGGCAGGAGTTGACAGCAGCAGCAGCAGGAGCCCAAATATACACTGGAGTTGGCTTCAGGAGCCCAAAAATTGGATGAATCACACCCTGGAGTTGGCAGAAGTTGGCAGCAGCAGCAGCAGGAGCCCAAATATACACTGGAGTTGGCTTCAGGAGCCCAAAAATTGGATGAATCACACCCTGGAGTTGGCAGGAGTTGACAGTAGCAGCAGCAGGAGCCCAAATATACACTGGAGTTGGCTTCAGGAGCCCAAAAATTGGATGAATCACACCCTGGAGTTGGCAGAAGTTGGCAGCAGCAGCAGCAGGAGCCCAAATATACACTGGAGTTGGCTTCAGGAGCCCAAAAATTGGATGAATCACACCCTGGAGTTGGCAGGAGTTGACAGCAGCAGCAGCAGGAGCCCAAATATACACTGGAGTTGGCTTCAGGAGCCCAAAAATTGGATGAATCACACCCTGGAGTTGGCAGGAGTTGACAGCAGCAGCAGCAGGAGCCCAAATATACACTGGAGTTGGCTTCAGGAGCCCAAAAATTGGATGAATCACACCCTGGAGTTGGCAGAAGTTGGCAGCAGCAGCAGCAGGAGCCCAAATATACACTGGAGTTGGCTTCAGGAGCCCAAAAATTGGATGAATCACACCCTGGAGTTGGCAGGAGTTGACAGCAGCAGCAGCAGGAGCCCAAATATACACTGGAGTTGGCTTCAGGAGCCCAAAAATTGGATGAATCACACCCTGGAGTTGGCAGAAGTTGGCAGCAGCAGCAGCAGGAGCCCAAATATACACTGGAGTTGGCTTCAGGAGCCCAAAAATTGGATGAATCACACCCTGGAGTTGGCAGAAGTTGGCAGCAGCAGCAGCAGGAGCCCAAATATACACTGGAGTTGGCTTCAGGAGCCCAAAAATTGGATGAATCACACCCTGGAGTTGGCAGGAGTTGACAGTAGCAGCAGCAGGAGCCCAAATATACACTGGAGTTGGCTTCAGGAGCCCAAAAATTGGATGAATCACACCCTGGAGTTGGCAGAAGTTGGCAGCAGCAGCAGCAGGAGCCCAAATATACACTGGAGTTGGCTTCAGGAGCCCAAAAATTGGATGAATCACACCCTGGAGTTGGCAGGAGTTGACAGTAGCAGCAGCAGGAGCCCAAAAAATGGCCTAAAGACATAAATATGTTTTGCACCATTTGGAAAGTGTAAAACGTGGCACCATGCTGAATCTAGTCGCATGCATCAGGCATTGGTGGGTGGAAATCCTGGCTGATCCATCCCTGAATCATTTTGACAAAGGTGAGTCTCTCCACATTTTTAGTTGACAGACGAGTTCTCCTCGCCGTAACTATGGCCCCCGCCGCACTAAACACCCGCTCAGATGGCACGCTACTTGCCGGGCAGGACAGCTTTTCCAGGGCAAACTCTGCTAGTTGCGGCCACAAATCAAGTTTGGCTGCCCAGAAGTCCAGCGGATCCTCAAGGTGTGTTGGCATGGTCATGTCAAAGTATGACATGACCTGCTGGTTCAGGTCCTGCTCCAGGTCTTCCTGCTGCTCATGAGTAGCCTCACTATGCGGGTGTAGAAAGCTACTCATTAGCGACTGAAGACTGAGGCTGCTGCTGCTGATGGAGCTTCTGCTGCTGCTGCTGCCAACCCCCCCAGCGGCCATGGCAGTGGAAGGTGAGCGCAGAGGTCCCCTCGAGTCAGACCTGCGAGAGTATGGACCATGGCGCAGATAGGCATCGGCCAACTGCCTACGTAGAATGTCTTTGTAGTAGTTGAGTTTGTCCTCCCTCTCGGTGGGTTTAAAAAATGCCCCCATTTTGTGCCGGAAGCGAGGGTCCAATAAGGTGGACAGCCAGAAGTCATCCCGCCGACAGATGGAAACAATTCTGGGGTCACTACGCAAGCACGTGAGCATGCTTCGTGCCATTTGCGCAAGTGACTCGGATGGACTACCTGTCTCCATCTCCACTGCATACTGCCACGGTGTGCCCGGGTCCTCTGTCTCTCCTTCCTCAAAAACCTCTAGCTCCTCTGGTTGCTCCTGCTCCTCCTCTCCTGTCCGCTGACTAGATAAACCAGCCATTTCGCCAAGCCTAAACTGTGTTTCGCTGGGCAACTCCTCCTCCTCCTCTTCCTCCTCCTCCTCCTCCAGTTCAGCTCCAAGGGGGTTCATGTGGCCGTAAGATGTAAACGCCATGTCTCCAGTGCCCTGACCAGCCATGGTTTCCAACATGTGCTGCAGTACATGAAGCAGTGGAATCACGTCGTTCATCCCGTAATCCTGCCGACTGACAAATAAAGTGGCTTCCTCAAAGGGCCTGAGCAAACGGCAGGTGTCACGTATGAGCTGCCACTGGTTGACATTGAAGTTACACAGGGGAGTCCCCCTATCTGCTTGGATCATCAGGAAATCCGTGATGGCTTTTCTCTGTTCATATAATCGGTCCAACATGTGAAGGGTGGAATTCCAACGGGTGGAAACATCGCAAATCAGACTATGTTGGGGGATACCATTCTGACGCTGTAGCTCAAGAAGGGTGTGTTTGGCAGTGTAGGAGTGGCTGAAGTGCATGCAAAGTTTCCGTGAAGTTGTTAGGATGTCCTGCAGATGGGGGGAACACTTCAGAAACCGCTTGACAACCAGATTGAAGACGTGAGCCATGCAGGGGGCATGGGTCAGGCTTCCTTGGCGCAGCGCAGACAAAATGTTCTTCCCATTGTCGGTAACCATGATTCCCATTTTAAGTTTTCTCGGAGTAAGCCATGTTTGGATTTCCTGATGAATACATTTAAGCAGTTCCTCCCCTGTGTGACTCCGTTCGCCAAGACAAACCATGTGAAGCACTGCGTGACACCTCCGTGCCCTGCACACATGGTAGACTGGAGGGGCACTGAGACTTGAGCCTACAGTGGAGGGTGAGGAGATGGCGGAGGATGAGGAGGCCGAGTCGCACGGTGTCACAGGCCCAATGGGCAGAGAGCGCGGAGGCCGAAGCGGCGTGACCTGTCCAAGTTGCTGCTGCAAAGGGACCACATTCACCCAGTGGGCCGTAAACGACATGTACTGCCCCTGACCGTAGTTACAGCTCCAGATGTCGGCGCTGCCATGTATTTTGCTACACACCGACAGGCTCAAGGACTGGCCCACCTTCTGTTCAACAAAAGTGTGCAGCGCTGGTACTGCCTTCTTGGCAAAGAAATGACGGCTTGGGACTCTCCACCTCGGCTCGGCACAAGCCATCAGTTCTCTGAAAGGTGCAGATTCCACCACCTGAAAAGGGAGCGACTGCAGCACCAGCAACTTGGACAGGAGCACATTCAGCTTCTGCGCCGTAGGATGAGTGGGCGCATACTGCTGTCTCTTGGACATGGCTTCGCTGATGGATTGCTGGCGGGATGCATGACTTGGAGGAGGAGGAGGAGGAGCAGGAGCGACAGAGGATGGGTATGACGCACAGCTGCCTTCGGCTGAGGTGCTGGAGCCTTGGCTGGCAGAAATTGGGAGCTCACTTGGTGAGGAAGCAGACTGGACCACCCCTTGGGAGCCTCGGTTCTCCCAGGTCGTTTTATGGTGACGCATCATATGTTGACGCAGGGCCGTGGTGCCAACATTTGGACCCTGGCCACGCTTCACCTTTTGCCTACATATCTTGCATGTGGCCATGTTACCCTCCTGCGGATGCCTCAGGAAAAACTGCCACACTGCCGAGTAGCTACTTTTCCCACCCCCTGGCCTCACTGATTCACTGCTGCTGTTGCCAACTCCAGGAACCCCTGCTCCACTACCTCCCGATAAGGTAGACTGCCGCACAGCAGGTGCTCTACCCCGGCCCCGGCCCCGGCCGGCTCCAGCCTTTGGAATTGTGCCCCCATGCTGACTGCTACCACTTTGCTGCCTCAGCTGCTGACTCCGGGGCAACCTGCACCCCTCTTCTCCTGATGATGACGATGAAGCCCCTTCA
This sequence comes from Gastrophryne carolinensis, assembly GCA_027917425.1. Lineage (NCBI taxonomy): Eukaryota > Metazoa > Chordata > Amphibia > Anura > Microhylidae > Gastrophryne > Gastrophryne carolinensis. The sequence goes on from CM051241.1 coordinate 73,969,792, forward strand.
TCACCCGGCTCCCAAGTGCGATCGGCTTCATCGTCATCATCATCATCATCACCGGGTTGTGGCTGTACGTCACTGATGTTCGTGGATTCGTCAACAGTGTCTGGCGCAGGAGCTGGAACGCTCGCAGCACCCACGACACTGTCCACATCACTATTTGTCTGCCTAGCTAAAGAAGCCACCTCCATTTCTTGGCTGGGCAGTAGCTGCTGACTGTCCTCTATCTGATGGTCCTCCTCACTAAAGAGTGGAGCTGAACCCAAAGCATAGGATACGTCGCTGGGGGAGGGAACGGCGTAGGCCAGAGGCAATGGGAGGACAGGGACTGCTCTCGGGGCATGCCAACTCAGGGTTGTGTCAGAGGAACCTACCGACCCTAGACTGGGGGTCTCAGACGTAAGTTGTGATGATGTTGTTGATGAGCGCGTCAACCAATCTACCACGGCAGATGCGTTACTGGTGGAGACCCGACCGCTAGCAGATACTGGCAGATTAGGTCTCTCAGCGTGACTCCTGCTGCTACTGGCCCCCAGTCTGATGCGAGCTCTTCCTGCGGAATCTTGGCCTCTGCCACTCCTCTTTTCACTTCCAGGCACTTGTCTGCCCGACATAGTCTAACTGGCGTGGTAGTAGGTGATATTTAAAAAAAACCCGGGCAGCGGTGGGTCTATATGAAACAGAATATAATGCACACCAAAAGTGAGCAGTAACACTCAGCCTCCAACAGGCCTGCTTAGTGTAAATAAGAGAGCTGCTTAGTGTAAATAAAGAGGGGTATGCTATGTTACAGAATGGGATGCCTCAACAGAAGTGCACCTGGCAGGCAGCAGTAAGCCTATGCCCAGCAAAAGTGTCTTATAATATAAATATAATAAGAGCAAATGCTTATATGGTCTTAAACAGAGGCTGCTTTAGTCACAGAATGGGATGCCCCGGGCAGGAATCGAGCTGGCAGGGTACAGTAGTGCTTTGGCCAGCAAAAGTGTCTTTATCAGGCCTAATTTCAAATATGATTAGAGCAAATGCTTATATGGTCTTAAACAGAGGCTGCTTTAGTCACAGAATGGGATGCCCCGGGCAGGAATCGAGCTGCCAGGGTACAGTAGTGCTTTGGCCAGCAAAAGTGTCTTTATCAGGCCTAATTTCAAATATGATAAGAGCAAATGCTTATATGGTCTTAAACAGAGGCTGCTTTAGTCACAGAATGGGATGCCCCGGGCAGGAATCGAGCTGCCAGGGTACAGTAGTGCTTTGGCCAGCAAAAGTGTCTTTATCAGGCCTAATTTCAAATATGATAAGAGCAAATGCTTATATGGTCTTAAACAGAGGCTGCTTTAGTCACAGAATGGGATGCCCCGGGCAGGAATCGAGCTGCCAGGGTACAGTAGTGCTTTGGCCAGCAAAAGTGTCTTTATCAGGCCTAATTTCAAATATGATTAGAGCAAATGCTTATATGGTCTTAAACAGAGGCTGCTTTAGTCACAGAATGGGATGCCCCGGGCAGGAATCGAGCTGCCAGGGTACAGTAGTGCTTTGGCCAGCAAAAGTGTCTTTATCAGGCCTAATTTCAAATATGATTAGAGCAAATGCTTATATGGTCTTAAACAGAGGCTGCTTTAGTCACAGAATGGGATGCCCCGGGCAGGAATCGAGCTGCCAGGGTACAGTAGTGCTTTGGCCAGCAAAAGTGTCTTTATCAGGCCTAATTTCAAATATGATTAGAGCAAATGCTTATATGGTCTTAAACAGAGGCTGCTTTAGTCACAGAATGGGATGCCCCGGGCAGGAATCGAGCTGCCAGGGTACAGTAGTGCTTTGGCCAGCAAAAGTGTCTTTATCAGGCCTAATTTCAAATATGATTAGAGCAAATGCTTATATGGTCTTAAACAGAGGCTGCTTTAGTCACAGAATGGGATGCCCCGGGCAGGAATCGAGCTGCCAGGGTACAGTAGTGCTTTGGCCAGCAAAAGTGTCTTTATCAGGCCTAATTTCAAATATGATTAGAGCAAATGCTTATATGGTCTTAAACAGAGGCTGCTTTAGTCACAGAATGGGATGCCCCGGGCAGGAATCGAGCTGCCAGGGTACAGTAGTGCTTTGGCCAGCAAAAGTGTCTTTATCAGGCCTAATTTCAAATATGATTAGAGCAAATGCTTATATGGTCTTAAACAGAGGCTGCTTTAGTCACAGAATGGGATGCCCCGGGCAGGAATCGAGCTGCCAGGGTACAGTAGTGCTTTGGCCAGCAAAAGTGTCTTTATCAGGCCTAATTTCAAATATGATTAGAGCAAATGCTTATATGGTCTTAAACAGAGGCTGCTTTAGTCACAGAATGGGATGCCCCGGGCAGGAATCGAGCTGCCAGGGTACAGTAGTGCTTTGGCCAGCAAAAGTGTCTTTATCAGGCCTAATTTCAAATATGATAAGAGCAAATGCTTATATGGTCTTAAACAGAGGCTGCTTTAGTCACAGAATGGGATGCCCCGGGCAGGAATCGAGCTGCCAGGGTACAGTAGTGCTTTGGCCAGCAAAAGTGTCTTTATCAGGCCTAATTTCAAATATGATAAGAGCAAATGCTTATATGGTCTTAAACAGAGGCTGCTTTAGTCACAGAATGGGATGCCCCGGGCAGGAATCGAGCTGCCAGGGTACAGTAGTGCTTTGGCCAGCAAAAGTGTCTTTATCAGGCCTAATTTCAAATATGATTAGAGCAAATGCTTATATGGTCTTAAACAGAGGCTGCTTTAGTCACAGAATGGGATGCCCCGGGCAGGAATCGAGCTGCCAGGGTACAGTAGTGCTTTGGCCAGCAAAAGTGTCTTTATCAGGCCTAATTTCAAATATGATTAGAGCAAATGCTTATATGGTCTTAAACAGAGGCTGCTTTAGTCACAGAATGGGATGCCCCGGGCAGGAATCGAGCTGCCAGGGTACAGTAGTGCTTTGGCCAGCAAAAGTGTCTTTATCAGGCCTAATTTCAAATATGATTAGAGCAAATGCTTATATGGTCTTAAACAGAGGCTGCTTTAGTCACAGAATGGGATGCCCCGGGCAGGAATCGAGCTGCCAGGGTACAGTAGTGCTTTGGCCAGCAAAAGTGTCTTTATCAGGCCTAATTTCAAATATGATTAGAGCAAATGCTTATATGGTCTTAAACAGAGGCTGCTTTAGTCACAGAATGGGATGCCCCGGGCAGGAATCGAGCTGCCAGGGTACAGTAGTGCTTTGGCCAGCAAAAGTGTCTTTATCAGGCCTAATTTCAAATATGATTAGAGCAAATGCTTATATGGTCTTAAACAGAGGCTGCTTTAGTCACAGAATGGGATGCCCCGGGCAGGAATCGAGCTGCCAGGGTACAGTAGTGCTTTGGCCAGCAAAAGTGTCTTTATCAGGCCTAATTTCAAATATGATTAGAGCAAATGCTTATATGGTCTTAAACAGAGGCTGCTTTAGTCACAGAATGGGATGCCCCGGGCAGGAATCGAGCTGCCAGGGTACAGTAGTGCTTTGGCCAGCAAAAGTGTCTTTATCAGGCCTAATTTCAAATATGATTAGAGCAAATGCTTATATGGTCTTAAACAGAGGCTGCTTTAGTCACAGAATGGGATGCCCCGGGCAGGAATCGAGCTGCCAGGGTACAGTAGTGCTTTGGCCAGCAAAAGTGTCTTTATCAGGCCTAATTTCAAATATGATTAGAGCAAATGCTTATATGGTCTTAAACAGAGGCTGCTTTAGTCACAGAATGGGATGCCCCGGGCAGGAATCGAGCTGCCAGGGTACAGTAGTGCTTTGGCCAGCAAAAGTGTCTTTATCAGGCCTAATTTCAAATATGATTAGAGCAAATGCTTATATGGTCTTAAACAGAGGCTGCTTTAGTCACAGAATGGGATGCCCCGGGCAGGAATCGAGCTGCCAGGGTACAGTAGTGCTTTGGCCAGCAAAAGTGTCTTTATCAGGCCTAATTTCAAATATGATTAGAGCAAATGCTTATATGGTCTTAAACAGAGGCTGCTTTAGTCACAGAATGGGATGCCCCGGGCAGGAATCGAGCTGCCAGGGTACAGTAGTGCTTTGGCCAGCAAAAGTGTCTTTATCAGGCCTAATTTCAAATATGATTAGAGCAAATGCTTATATGGTCTTAAACAGAGGCTGCTTTAGTCACAGAATGGGATGCCCCGGGCAGGAATCGAGCTGCCAGGGTACAGTAGTGCTTTGGCCAGCAAAAGTGTCTTTATCAGGCCTAATTTCAAATATGATTAGAGCAAATGCTTATATGGTCTTAAACAGAGGCTGCTTTAGTCACAGAATGGGATGCCCCGGGCAGGAATCGAGCTGCCAGGGTACAGTAGTGCTTTGGCCAGCAAAAGTGTCTTTATCAGGCCTAATTTCAAATATGATTAGAGCAAATGCTTATATGGTCTTAAACAGAGGCTGCTTTAGTCACAGAATGGGATGCCCCGGGCAGGAATCGAGCTGCCAGGGTACAGTAGTGCTTTGGCCAGCAAAAGTGTCTTTATCAGGCCTAATTTCAAATATGATTAGAGCAAATGCTTATATGGTCTTAAACAGAGGCTGCTTTAGTCACAGAATGGGATGCCCCGGGCAGGAATCGAGCTGCCAGGGTACAGTAGTGCTTTGGCCAGCAAAAGTGTCTTTATCAGGCCTAATTTCAAATATGATTAGAGCAAATGCTTATATGGTCTTAAACAGAGGCTGCTTTAGTCACAGAATGGGATGCCCCGGGCAGGAATCGAGCTGCCAGGGTACAGTAGTGCTTTGGCCAGCAAAAGTGTCTTTATCAGGCCTAATTTCAAATATGATTAGAGCAAATGCTTATATGGTCTTAAACAGAGGCTGCTTTAGTCACAGAATGGGATGCCCCGGGCAGGAATCGAGCTGCCAGGGTACAGTAGTGCTTTGGCCAGCAAAAGTGTCTTTATCAGGCCTAATTTCAAATATGATTAGAGCAAATGCTTATATGGTCTTAAACAGAGGCTGCTTTAGTCACAGAATGGGATGCCCCGGGCAGGAATCGAGCTGCCAGGGTACAGTAGTGCTTTGGCCAGCAAAAGTGTCTTTATCAGGCCTAATTTCAAATATGATTAGAGCAAATGCTTATATGGTCTTAAACAGAGGCTGCTTTAGTCACAGAATGGGATGCCCCGGGCAGGAATCGAGCTGCCAGGGTACAGTAGTGCTTTGGCCAGCAAAAGTGTCTTTATCAGGCCTAATTTCAAATATGATTAGAGCAAATGCTTATATGGTCTTAAACAGAGGCTGCTTTAGTCACAGAATGGGATGCCCCGGGCAGGAATCGAGCTGCCAGGGTACAGTAGTGCTTTGGCCAGCAAAAGTGTCTTTATCAGGCCTAATTTCAAATATGATTAGAGCAAATGCTTATATGGTCTTAAACAGAGGCTGCTTTAGTCACAGAATGGGATGCCCCGGGCAGGAATCGAGCTGCCAGGGTACAGTAGTGCTTTGGCCAGCAAAAGTGTCTTTATCAGGCCTAATTTCAAATATGATTAGAGCAAATGCTTATATGGTCTTAAACAGAGGCTGCTTTAGTCACAGAATGGGATGCCCCGGGCAGGAATCGAGCTGCCAGGGTACAGTAGTGCTTTGGCCAGCAAAAGTGTCTTTATCAGGCCTAATTTCAAATATGATTAGAGCAAATGCTTATATGGTCTTAAACAGAGGCTGCTTTAGTCACAGAATGGGATGCCCCGGGCAGGAATCGAGCTGCCAGGGTACAGTAGTGCTTTGGCCAGCAAAAGTGTCTTTATCAGGCCTAATTTCAAATATGATTAGAGCAAATGCTTATATGGTCTTAAACAGAGGCTGCTTTAGTCACAGAATGGGATGCCCCGGGCAGGAATCGAGCTGCCAGGGTACAGTAGTGCTTTGGCCAGCAAAAGTGTCTTTATCAGGCCTAATTTCAAATATGATTAGAGCAAATGCTTATATGGTCTTAAACAGAGGCTGCTTTAGTCACAGAATGGGATGCCCCGGGCAGGAATCGAGCTGCCAGGGTACAGTAGTGCTTTGGCCAGCAAAAGTGTCTTTATCAGGCCTAATTTCAAATATGATTAGAGCAAATGCTTATATGGTCTTAAACAGAGGCTGCTTTAGTCACAGAATGGGATGCCCCGGGCAGGAATCGAGCTGCCAGGGTACAGTAGTGCTTTGGCCAGCAAAAGTGTCTTTATCAGGCCTAATTTCAAATATGATTAGAGCAAATGCTTATATGGTCTTAAACAGAGGCTGCTTTAGTCACAGAATGGGATGCCCCGGGCAGGAATCGAGCTGCCAGGGTACAGTAGTGCTTTGGCCAGCAAAAGTGTCTTTATCAGGCCTAATTTCAAATATGATTAGAGCAAATGCTTATATGGTCTTAAACAGAGGCTGCTTTAGTCACAGAATGGGATGCCCCGGGCAGGAATCGAGCTGCCAGGGTACAGTAGTGCTTTGGCCAGCAAAAGTGTCTTTATCAGGCCTAATTTCAAATATGATTAGAGCAAATGCTTATATGGTCTTAAACAGAGGCTGCTTTAGTCACAGAATGGGATGCCCCGGGCAGGAATCGAGCTGCCAGGGTACAGTAGTGCTTTGGCCAGCAAAAGTGTCTTTATCAGGCCTAATTTCAAATATGATTAGAGCAAATGCTTATATGGTCTTAAACAGAGGCTGCTTTAGTCACAGAATGGGATGCCCCGGGCAGGAATCGAGCTGCCAGGGTACAGTAGTGCTTTGGCCAGCAAAAGTGTCTTTATCAGGCCTAATTTCAAATATGATTAGAGCAAATGCTTATATGGTCTTAAACAGAGGCTGCTTTAGTCACAGAATGGGATGCCCCGGGCAGGAATCGAGCTGCCAGGGTACAGTAGTGCTTTGGCCAGCAAAAGTGTCTTTATCAGGCCTAATTTCAAATATGATTAGAGCAAATGCTTATATGGTCTTAAACAGAGGCTGCTTTAGTCACAGAATGGGATGCCCCGGGCAGGAATCGAGCTGCCAGGGTACAGTAGTGCTTTGGCCAGCAAAAGTGTCTTTATCAGGCCTAATTTCAAATATGATTAGAGCAAATGCTTATATGGTCTTAAACAGAGGCTGCTTTAGTCACAGAATGGGATGCCCCGGGCAGGAATCGAGCTGCCAGGGTACAGTAGTGCTTTGGCCAGCAAAAGTGTCTTTATCAGGCCTAATTTCAAATATGATTAGAGCAAATGCTTATATGGTCTTAAACAGAGGCTGCTTTAGTCACAGAATGGGATGCCCCGGGCAGGAATCGAGCTGCCAGGGTACAGTAGTGCTTTGGCCAGCAAAAGTGTCTTTATCAGGCCTAATTTCAAATATGATTAGAGCAAATGCTTATATGGTCTTAAACAGAGGCTGCTTTAGTCACAGAATGGGATGCCCCGGGCAGGAATCGAGCTGCCAGGGTACAGTAGTGCTTTGGCCAGCAAAAGTGTCTTTATCAGGCCTAATTTCAAATATGATTAGAGCAAATGCTTATATGGTCTTAAACAGAGGCTGCTTTAGTCACAGAATGGGATGCCCCGGGCAGGAATCGAGCTGCCAGGGTACAGTAGTGCTTTGGCCAGCAAAAGTGTCTTTATCAGGCCTAATTTCAAATATGATTAGAGCAAATGCTTATATGGTCTTAAACAGAGGCTGCTTTAGTCACAGAATGGGATGCCCCGGGCAGGAATCGAGCTGCCAGGGTACAGTAGTGCTTTGGCCAGCAAAAGTGTCTTTATCAGGCCTAATTTCAAATATGATTAGAGCAAATGCTTATATGGTCTTAAACAGAGGCTGCTTTAGTCACAGAATGGGATGCCCCGGGCAGGAATCGAGCTGCCAGGGTACAGTAGTGCTTTGGCCAGCAAAAGTGTCTTTATCAGGCCTAATTTCAAATATGATTAGAGCAAATGCTTATATGGTCTTAAACAGAGGCTGCTTTAGTCACAGAATGGGATGCCCCGGGCAGGAATCGAGCTGCCAGGGTACAGTAGTGCTTTGGCCAGCAAAAGTGTCTTTATCAGGCCTAATTTCAAATATGATTAGAGCAAATGCTTATATGGTCTTAAACAGAGGCTGCTTTAGTCACAGAATGGGATGCCCCGGGCAGGAATCGAGCTGCCAGGGTACAGTAGTGCTTTGGCCAGCAAAAGTGTCTTTATCAGGCCTAATTTCAAATATGATTAGAGCAAATGCTTATATGGTCTTAAACAGAGGCTGCTTTAGTCACAGAATGGGATGCCCCGGGCAGGAATCGAGCTGCCAGGGTACAGTAGTGCTTTGGCCAGCAAAAGTGTCTTTATCAGGCCTAATTTCAAATATGATTAGAGCAAATGCTTATATGGTCTTAAACAGAGGCTGCTTTAGTCACAGAATGGGATGCCCCGGGCAGGAATCGAGCTGCCAGGGTACAGTAGTGCTTTGGCCAGCAAAAGTGTCTTTATCAGGCCTAATTTCAAATATGATAAGAGCAAATGCTTATATGGTCTTAAACAGAGGCTGCTTTAGTCACAGAATGGGATGCCCCGGGCAGGAATCGAGCTGCCAGGGTACAGTAGTGCTTTGGCCAGCAAAAGTGTCTTTATCAGGCCTAATTTCAAATATGATTAGAGCAAATGCTTATATGGTCTTAAACAGAGGCTGCTTTAGTCACAGAATGGGATGCCCCGGGCAGGAATCGAGCTGCCAGGGTACAGTAGTGCTTTGGCCAGCAAAAGTGTCTTTATCAGGCCTAATTTCAAATATGATTAGAGCAAATGCTTATATGGTCTTAAACAGAGGCTGCTTTAGTCACAGAATGGGATGCCCCGGGCAGGAATCGAGCTGCCAGGGTACAGTAGTGCTTTGGCCAGCAAAAGTGTCTTTATCAGGCCTAATTTCAAATATGATTAGAGCAAATGCTTATATGGTCTTAAACAGAGGCTGCTTTAGTCACAGAATGGGATGCCTCACAGCAGACTTAAGATCAGTTCAGTATATATGCACAGTTAGTTACTATAAGCAGCCTGAAAACGCTAACAAAGGCTGGATGAAAAAAAAAAAATCTCCCTGTCAGCCAGCTCCGTTTTTCCTACCTTTCCCTGGCTTTCTGTCTGTCTCCTGTCTGTCTCCTGCCTGTCTCCTGCCTGTCTCCAGCCTGTCCCTGTCTGTCCCTGTCTCCAGCCTGTCTAACTGCCTCAGCTACACAGCGTTCTGTCTGTCTGTCACGAATGCAATAGAGAAATGAGGAAAAGCAAGATGGCCGCCGTTAAATACCGCTGTGTGACGTCACCGGGCTTGCTGGCTGCTGATAGGCTGCATGTGACTGCCCCAGCTTGCACTGGCGCGGGATACATGTCCAGACATGTCCCGCCCGCCATCTTAGAATGCCTGTAATGTAAATGAATGGATGTTAAAGGAAAACTTCGAGTGATCGAATCGCGGGGAAATTCGGATTCGATCCGAATCGAATTTTTCCTGAAATTCGGATCGAATCCGGGTTCGTCCGGATCGATTCGCTCATCCCTAGTGGGCACCCTAGGCACAGGCCTAGGTTTGCCTAATGGTAAATACAGCCCTGCCTCACAGCAGCGGGTTTATGGTGTATTGCCCACAATAATGAACACTTAATGGATCAGATCTACCTGACAATATTGACATATAAGGAATAGTGATGGGCTTTGGATTCGGACTGTTGCTTGATTCGACCCGGATGCCAATTCCCACCAGTGCTACATCCCAGATACCAGCAAGTACTGTGTCAAATTATCCGGCATGCCACCCACCAATGCTGGCAGGTCACATACTGGCCATCATTACCCCATTACCAGTTCACAACAACAAAAAAATAAAAAACATGTTTCTCTGCATTCTCCTTCTGTCCCGCAATGGGCATAAGGTGAAACTGTAAACATCAATATCTCAACCATTTCTTCTTCAATTTTAAAATGGAAAACCCTTTAGGGCAGTGCCAAACGTAGCCCGACAAAATAGTTTAACAATTGCCTTTGCCTGCTGAATCCCTTTAATGGCCTAGCCAGCTTTCCAGGCTTCAGACCTGGGATGGCCAGGTCTGATGTCACTGCCCAGGAATTAGAATTTTGACTATGACATCACAATTACCCCAGCGGCTTTACCCCAATTCATGCAATCAGCTGCTGCACAGTCTGTATTGGTTAGGGGCCCCTCCAGGGTTAATACCACCCCCCCACTACACACACACTCTGTACCGCACATTTGTGTTACTTTGCTTTTTCAAGCCGCCTGACAAACACATTTATCGTCTGGCTAATTGTTTTCCGATTACCACAATTGTTTCCTATTGGATAATTAATTGGAAAACTCCCCCTCTAATATTTCAAGTTAAACTGGCTGTCATTCTATTGGGGGGGGGGGGGGGTGATGTGCCTATCAGCCAACTAACCAATCATTAGCAGGTAAAATCAATTCAATAGGGGTGAGGGGTGAGGTTTAAAACCAACAAGCCGTAAAAATAATAAATCCACAGCTCAGCCTAATAATAACACTATCCTTCAATTAACACTATGCTAAACCCTTATACTGAGGGTGCACCTAATTGCCTACAGATACCCTAATTGCCTACACTGTGGAATAATGTGCACCAAGTCCCCTCAATCATCAATGTGCTGCCTGTAGGTGGTGCTGTGTAATAGGGTGCACCCAATCACTCACAAGTCTCCTCCTTGCTGTCTGTAGGTGGTGATGTGTAATAGGGTGCACCCAATCACCCACAGGTCTCTCCTTGCTGCCTGTAGGTGGTGCTGTGTAATAGGGTGCACCCAATCACCCACAAGTCTCTCCTTGCTGCCTGTAGGTGGTGCTGTGTAATAGGGTGCACCCAATCACCCACAAGTCTCTCCTTGCTGCCTGTAGGTGGTGCTGTGTAACAGGGTGCACCCAATCACCCACAAGTCTCTCCTTGCTGCCTGTAGGTGGTGCTGTGTAATAGGGTGCACCCAATCACCCACAAGTCTCTCCTTGCTGCCTGTAGGTGGTGCTGTGTAACAGGGTGCACCCAATCACCCACAAGTCTCTCCTTGCTGCCTGTAGGTGTTGCTGTGTAATAGGGTGCACCCAATCACCCACAAGTCTCTCCTTGCTGCCTGTAGGTGGTGCTGTGTAATAGGGTGCACCCAATCACCCACAAGTCTCTCCTTGCTGCCTGTAGGTGGTGCTGTGTAACAGGGTGCACCCAATCACCCACAAGTCTCTCCTTGCTGCCTGTAGGTGGTGCTGTGTAATAGGGTGCACCCAATCACCCACAAGTCTCTCCTTGCTGCCTGTAGGTGGTGCTGTGTAACAGGGTGCACCCAATCACCCACAAGTCTCTCCTTGCTGCCTGTAGGTGGTGCTGTGTAATAGGGTGCACCCAATCACTCACAAGTCTCTCCTTGCTGCCTGTAGGTGGTGCTGTGTAATAGGGTGCACCCAATCACTCACAAGTCTCTCCTTGCTGCCTGTAGGTGGTGCTGTGTAATAGGGTGCACCCAATCACTCACAAGTCTCTCCTTGCTGCCTGTAGGTGGCGCTGTGTAATAGGGTGCACCCAATCACCCACAAGTCTCACCTTGCTGCCTGTAGGTGGTGCTGTGTAATAGGGTGCACCCAATCACTCACAAGTCTCTCCTTGCTGCCTGTAGGTGGTGCTGTGTAATAGGGTGCACCCAATCACTCACAAGTCTCTCCTTGCTGCCTGTAGGTGGCGCTGTGTAATAGGGTGCACCCAATCACCCACAAGTCTCACCTTGCTGCCTGTAGGTGGTGCTGTGTAATAGGGTGCACCCAATCACCCACAAGTCTCTCCTTGCTGCCTGTAGGTGGTGCTGTGTAATAGGGTGCACCCAATCACCCACAAGTCTCTCCTTGCTGCCTGTAGGTGGTGCTGTGTAACAGGGTGCACCCAATCACCCACAAGTCTCTCCTTGCTGCCTGTAGGTGGTGCTGTGTAATAGGGTGCACCCAATCACCCACAAGTCTCTCCTTGCTGCCTGTAGGTGGTGCTGTGTAACAGGGTGCACCCAATCACCCACAAGTCTCTCCTTGCTGCCTGTAGGTGGTGCTGTGTAATAGGGTGCACCCAATCACTCACAAGTCTCTCCTTGCTGCCTGTAGGTGGTGCTGTGTAATAGGGTGCACCCAATCACTCACAAGTCTCTCCTTGCTGCCTGTAGGTGGTGCTGTGTAATAGGGTGCACCCAATCACTCACAAGTCTCTCCTTGCTGCCTGTAGGTGGCGCTGTGTAATAGGGTGCACCCAATCACTCACAAGTCTCTCCTTGCTGCCTGTAGGTGGTGCTGTGTAATAGGGTGCACCCAATCACTCACAAGTCTCTCCTTGCTGCCTGTAGGTGGTGCTGTGTAATAGAGTGCACCCAATCACTCACAAGTCTCTCCTTGCTGCCTGTAGGTGGCGCTGTGTAATAGGGTGCACCCAATCACTCACAAGTCTCTCCTTGCTGCCTCTAGGTGGCGCTGTGTAACAGGGTGCAAGCACCGCCAGTCACAGCACCCAGTGTGTCTCTGGAACCAGAGCTCCATATTTGGTGTCCTCACCAGGTGTCTCAGTGACACCCATAGATCATCTGCTCAATTTACTTACTGACAAACAATGACAAGTCAGAGACAGCAGCAAGAATCCAGTGGGTGGCACTGTAGCTCCACCCACAACGCTTTGCTGCGGCAGCAATGAAATCGCCGATGCTCCTCCAATTAGTCAGATTGTGCTGCGAATCCCCCGCAGATCATCCATGTAATTATTGGGAAGTTACATTCACTCTATCACTTCCAGATTAGATTTTCGGTGTCCGATTTATTTTCAGATGAATCTCATTACTGCAGTTCCTCTGGGATTTAGCGGCTGCCGAAGTGTCTAGGCTTTGTGTAGAGTATCTTCCTGGAAAAAAAAAGAAAATCTATATACTGCGCTTTTATTTCCAGAACCTGGAGGAAAATGTAGATCTATTTTTATTATCGAATTTGATAATTTTTTTCTCATATTAACATTCTTCTATATGGCCAGCAGGTGGAGCACCTCATCTAAGAGCATAACAGGGTGCAGGCTTAGTTAGCAGCTGAAAGCGGAGTGCAAATTAAAGTGGAACTAAACCCGAGATTTTCACTATCTAGAATTACCTTATTCTCAGGTTAAATACCCACCCCTGGGGCATCCCACCTCGCTAGTCGATGAAAATTATTACTCCTCTGGCCAACCCGCTGGGCATGCGCGGCCACCAGGAATGCTGGGATGTGCCATACAGCGATAGAGAGTGTGGCTAAGCTCCTATTCAGCTTCCTTAGCTGCACATTAATAAGCGTGTCCAAAGAAGCTGATTGGAGCAGAACTGGGTCTGTGCCGTGGAAATGCCGGGCGATAGTATATGGTATATGGGTGATTATGGGGATTTCACACAGTGGGACATGGCAAGCTGCCCCGGGGGCAACTTGTAATCCAGCCTTGGTGTATTTTAGACTCTAGAGCCTGGTTTTGGTCTGCTTTAAAGAGGAGTACTAACCCTCTTGAGTCTATAAGACTCTTGGGGGGTTGCTTTAATTCTCTATGAATTGGGATGCCCTTCTGTGTGACCACTCGATTGATTCACCCTTTCCACAAGCTCTCGCTGCATCTCTGCACCATGGGATGCCCCGCCAGGGAGAAATAGCACTCAAGAAAGTCATTTTCTTGGGTGTTGTTCCTCTTTAAAGCGGACCTCCAGCCTTAATTCCCTCAGTGGCCTTGTGGAGGTGCTAGAACACCCCCTCCCCCAGTGCATCCTGCATCCTTCGCTCATGCATCCCACTTGACTACCAGTGGCCAATGAGGTTTATCAAGATGGTGTGCATGCCCACTCAGCTTACCCAACTGGCCCACCGGCAGAGCATTGTACACAGAAGGGTATGTAATTTGCCAGATTCCGGGGCTTTCAGAGGATCTTGAAGAGAACAAGAATGTCAAATTGGGATGCTAGAGGAATGAGGATTAAAGTGGGCCTTCCGTTGTTTCTCTACTAGAGGGCCACTTTAAAGTGGGCAAAAACTGGTCCTAATTTCTATAAGACACTAGTTCTGGTTAAATCCCCATCACCCTGGGGCATCCTGATTTTGCACAGGTTGGACGCCAAAATTTTGGTTCACTTTAAAGTGGACAAAACCCTGCAAACCAAGCTCTAAAATCGAAAGAACACTAGGACTTGCCCCGCAATCATTTGCATTCAGAACTCATTGCGGGCATTAATATGCATGCCAGTGAGTTCTGATTGGGCATGTCCCATAGGAGCATGGATCTAGTTAAGTAAACAAGTGATCCTGGGGGGCATCCCACATCAGATGTAATGTGGACCACAATTCAGATAAGTGAAATGCCTGGCTTTTGGTCCACTTTTAAACATTTTGTAACACACCAGTGCAAGAGATTATCCTTTTCAAATATTTTTTTATTTTACTTAATTTCTCTGCAACATTGTAACAAAGCTTTTGATGATAACAATAGAGAATCCTTCTGTGAGGTCACATGAGCTCGCCCAGCTGTCAGTACCACAGCGAGGCCCCGCCCTTCTCCCTGGAGAGCCAATCAATGACAATAAATCAAAAGCTTCTGCTGCTGGGGATTGTCTCCCATCCTCATTTTTGTTAATTTCTCTCCAGAACATTTTAGGAGGCTCCAAAAAGTCTCCATTCATAAGAACATAAGACAGAGGATTAAAGAGCCACTCTGGGCAGTGATGAATTAAATCACATCATCAAGCCACTGATAATGAACTTTAAAGAGGACCAAAACCCAGGATTTTACTCTGTGAAACCCTACCGGTCGCCTTGTATACCTGTCCAGCATTCCAACGTTGCAGGTCTCTGCTTCAATCAGCTTTTTTGGGCACTCATATTAATGTGTGGCTAAGGAGCCTGTGCATGGCACCCCCGGCATCCCTCAATGGCTATGCACGCCCACACCAGCCATTTACCTGTGGTGGGTGTGGACATACCTAGGAGGAGACGAGAGATGTCGCTGCTGACCACACAAACGCAGTGGACTTGTAGATGAGGTAAGGATGTCAGGCAACTTGCAGAGTTTTACACAGCGGGACATATCCAATCATGATACCCTAGGGGTGGGTTTTTAATTGGCTTAGCATTTTAAAGATGCTAGGCTTGATTTTGGTCCACTTTAAAGAGGAATATTACTCAAGATTTCATAATCCCAGGTTTTGTTCCAATCCAATGGGACATCCTGATTTGGGATGCCCCGCTGTGTGGAATTCGAAATGATCACCATGTAAACTCACCTTGCAGGTGATCCCAGAGGCTCTCTTCCAATCAGCACCCAGGGCTCCATAGGGGTTTACTAAGCTGCTCTGATGCTTCCCTACCAGCGGCAGCCATTCAGAAATGCACATCAGCTGGAAGGATGCCAGGGATGCAAATGTAGCCCATGCATGTGTCATAGGATCACCAGGATGGTGAGTATACTAGGTGATCTGAGGAATTTAACACAGTTTGGCATCCCAAATCGAGATGCCCCTGGGATCTCCCATTTTTTAGATACACATTGATATGTGCAGCGAAAGAAGCTGATTGGAGCAGTCTTGCGTCTGCACCATGGGAACGCCATCAAGATCAGCCAAAGGTGGGGTTTTAGACAGTGGGACATCCACAGGGGTGTTTCCTCCTATCCCAAATTGGGATGCCCCGCTATGTGTACCCCTCAGTGTTACAGGTAAACTTTCCACTCAAACAACCAGTGGCACTGGTTCAATTCAGATTTCCTATGCTGTTCTGAGCTCAAAGTGGCAAGAAAATCAGAATGAAGCAAGGGCTCCTATCCCCACTCACCTCTAGCTGTGGACCATTCAGAGATGCCAGCCGTGGGTGCCCCAGGTAAAGGTGTAGCTGGGACGTGGCCCAGAACCGCGATGCAATGTGGACATGGAGGATAAAGGTAAATGGATCAGGTAATCCTCTGGGGTTTCACACAGCGGGGCATCCCAATTCTGGATGCCCAAACAAGAGGTTTACCACCACCTCTTATGGACTCTAGGGGGTGGTTGTTCCTCTCTAAAGCAAAACAAAACCCTGGGATTTGACTTTCACCAGGTTTTGTCCCATGCTCCCAAGCATCCCAAATTGCGATGCCCTGCTGGGTGAAACCCCCCAGTTTGCCCAGTAAAACTCACCTCTCCTCGGTCTAACTGTGCATGCAATGGCTCTCATACAATCAGAGCTCTTTGTTGAGTTTACATCCTTCGGCAATGGGCTCTGTTCCACTTTAAATGAGAATAATTCGGGGTGTCCCTGGATCCCCCTCAGCTGTGTAAGCAGTACAGCCTGGCACAACGCCCAGCCCACCCGCCCACTCGGGGTCACACAGTAATCGCTCTTAATTTATGGACAAGTCTCAGTTGAGCCAGTGCAGCGGGTGCTTGGGGCGGTGCGGGGAGGTGTTGGAGCGCTCAGCTAATATTATTGCTTCAAGTCTGGCTCAGCCATCTGTCTTCATAGAAAACAAAGCTCCTGCTGCTGACCATCCCGATTGGCTGGTGCTGAAAGCGGATCCTGCAGGAGCGGGGTACAGGGCGCGGGTGAGATTTGCCAGAAGGGCAGAATGTGCAAAGCACAATGGCGGCTTCATGATGATTTTTCCCCTGCTACCAGCTCTGCTCCCTCCTTCTGGCAGGATATGAAACGCCGCCATGACGCTTCCTGCACGCCATCCCTATCCCGCTCACTGACGTGCTCCCCTGCATGTCCATAGAGCATGTCCATAGAGTAACTTTCCAGGAAAAAGGTTATCTTAGCTCTGATTTCTCCTCTCCCCGTGCTGGCTGTCAGGGTCAGCTTCTTTCATTCACCATGCTTTATATTTCTTAATACGTCCTAGTGATTTCCATCCCTTCTGCTGAGCTGTCCCAGGAGCAAATCATTACTTATCCATGTCTGTCTCAATGTAACAGTCCCCTTATAAGAAAATTCATTTTGAGGTCTGAGAAAGAGGAATCAGTGGAAGGGAGTAAGATCAATAGGGTTGATCAGGAATTGCAAAGTGCTGGTGAATGAAAATGTCAGCATTGGGAGAGAAGAAAGCCGCTATTGTAACCCTTTTCCTGGAATGTCCCTTTAAAGAGAAGCAACACCACCTCAAGTCTAAAAAGTTCTCGGCGAGGTTGGTCCACCTCGTTTTGGGGCATCTCAAATTGGGATGCTTTGCATTGTGAAACATCCTGGAATGCCGATCCACACACCTCTTCCATGAGCCCATACCATGGCCTCATCCCCTGCACACTCAGTGTGTACCACCCAATCCCCCCCCCCCCCCCGGGCATTGTGAACAGCCAACGTGGTGATTGGGGATGTGGCCGGCAGCACTCACGCCAGTTTAGGAAATTTGGAATGTCCCACCAGAGATGAACAGCACCCAACAAAGTCAAATGAGGAGCTCCCCCTTGATGTTATAAGACTACTTTGGGGGCTGGGCTACCTCTTTTTTGGGGTGCCTCACTGTGTATAACCCTTCCCCCCCAGATCGCCCATTCCACTCACCTCTTCCATGGGTCCAAATCAGTTTCTTTGTGTTTAAATCTCAGCCTACCAAAGTCTCACAAGAATACACATAGTGGGGCACCCGATGCCAGAGAGGAGCAACTCTGCTCTGCCACCTACAATGCTGAATCTTCTGGTACCACTGGCTGCAATGCCGAGTCTTCTGCTGCCACTTGTGCCACCACTGGCTCCAATGCCGAGTCTTCTGCTCCCACCTCTCCAACTGCCACCTTCAGTGCTGGGTCCTTTGCTGCCCCCAGTACTGAGCCTTGCTTCACCTGCTGCCCCTTATCCTAAGACTTCTACTTTCACTACCCCCAGTGCAAAATCTTCTTCCCCTCTAATGTTATGTCTTCTGCTGCTGCCCCTAATGCCAAGTCTTCTGTTGCCACTTTTAGTGCTGGGTTTTCTGCTGCTTCCCCTGCTGCCCCCAGTGTTAGGTCCTCTGCTGCTACCACTTCCAATTCTGGGTCTTCTGCTGCTTCCCCTTCTGTCCTTAATGCTACTGTAAGTCTTCTGCTGCCACTGACTCCAGTGTAAAATCTTCGGCTGCTACTGTCACCTCCAATGCTCGGTCCTCTGCTAATGCGTCTGCTGACCCCTTGCTGGGTCCTCTGCTGCCACCACCTACAATGTTGGGTCTTCTGCTGCCACCCCTACTGACCCAAATGCTGCATCATCTGCTGTTGTCACTTCCAATGCTGGGTCTTTTGCTGCTGCCCCCAATGCTGGGTCCTCTGATGCCGCCACCTTCAATGCTGGGTCTTCTGCTGCCTCCCCTTCTGCCCATAATCCTGGGTCCTCTGCTGCCACTGGCTCCAGTGGAAAATCTGCTGCCCCCATGCCGCTGCCACCTTCAGTGCTAAGTCTTCTGCTGTGGTCGCCCCAATTCTGCGTCCTCTGCTGCCGTCACCTCCAATGCTGGGTCCTCTGCTGCTGCCCCTGCTGCCCCAAATGCTGGGTCCTCTGACACTGCCACCTCCAATGCTGGTGGTCTTCTGCTGCCACCGCTGCTGCCCACAATGCTGAGTCCTCTTGCCACCGCCTCCAATGCTGGGTCTTATGCTGCTGCCGCTCCTGCAGCTCCTAAATGCCGGGTCCTATGCTTCCATCACCTACTAAGCTGGGTATTATGCTGCCCCAATCCTAAGTCTTATGCTGACTGCTCTAGTGCCAAATTTGCTGTAGCCCCTACTACCCCCAATTCTGGGTCCTCTGCTGCCACCACCTTCAATCCTGGGTCTTCTGCTGTCCCAATCCTAAGTCTTCTGCTGCCAGCTCTAGTGCCAAATTTGCTGCTGCCCCCTCGGTCCCTTGTAACTGGTCCTTTAACACCTATATCTGATCTAATAACATCTGCCCTAGCTGACCTTTTAACCTTTTAAGAGATTCCCTATTAGAGAGACAAAGCCTCAACTTCTATTTGGTAGTTGAACCCATGGTTGACATCAGCACTGAATTTATGCTTCACGGGCATCATCTGAATTCTGGGGTGTGAATTCTGGGGTAATCTTGATATTAAACCCCAGGCCCTCATGTGGCGCTCTCCTGTAGCAGTGCTGTATCCAGGCTCAGGCCCCTGCCACCAGAATGAGAGGGTTAAATATTTCTCACCTCATTCGGTCCTGTGCTATAAATCCTCCATGCCTTAAAAATATCTGGGAACTATTCCAGAACCTTCGGAGGAGAAGCCGGTAATGTGATGCCAGCCAGGGGATTGTACCTCGCCGGCCCTGAACAATCCAGTTTTTACTGCGGGTTCAGCTCAGAGCACAGGAGCAATAGGCACTGTTAACTAGTGAGACGCTGGTCAGCTTTTCTGGGTTATCTCATTTCTCATTATAGGAATCAGAAATTGGGAATAAAACCTATAAATTATATATAGATTGCTGAGAGATTCTCCCAAGCTCTCCATCCCAAACTGACCATTTCTCTGAAAATAAGACAGATCTTATATTAATTCTTGATCCAAAATAAGGGGGTTATTTAAGAAGGGATAGCTTCAGGTAGTGTGTCGTAGCAGTAGGCAGCGTCTGGTGAACGCCAGGCACTGTATGCAAAACCACATTTATGAAAGCGAATTTGATGAGCGACTTTAACAGCGCTATGTAGCGTCCGATGTATTATTACAGGTGGCTCAGTGTATAGCACCGATGCTCTAGCTTCCAGAGTGCCAGGTATTACCTTTCTCTCACTGTAGCTTTCCCATACATTTCAATGGCCGTACATTGGCTTGTGTTTAAACAGCACGTTTGACAATTTTTTTTGTTGTTTTTTTCTCAAATCATTGTGTGACCTCTCCTGGCTGCAAACAAACACTTTTAAAAACTTTTTTGACTTTTTATATTTTTATGTAGAATCGTCATTACAGGTCTGGCAGTGTTAATGTCACAGTGTTAAAACAATGGCATTCCGTGCGTTTTCCATGTTTTGTTACTGGTGGATATGTGTTCAAAAACAGACTTTAATCACACAGCGTAGGCGCTCTATGCTATAGCAACGAGATCCAGAGTGCCTACGCTGGGTGTGTGTCCTTTTTTGATAAGTATGGTGTGGAGCGCCGAGAGTCGGTCACCCTGAGCTGGTGCTACCCTTCGCTCCCTGCAGCACTATACTGGTGTTAGAGCGCCCAACATACATCACATTCATCAATGCCGGCCAGGTTACTACAGCGACTGAGGCGCTCTGTTACAGTGATCGCTCTAAGCGTCGCTATACAGACGCTCATCTGCCTATACCTGGCGTTAGTAATGAATCAGGCTCCACGTGTTTCTTGGCATTCCAGCTGCTCTCTTGCAAGTTGCACTGCATTGCAACCACAATGCTCTAACATATACTCAGGAGTGAAGTGACTCCACTGGGACTTACTTTATTATACCCAAACCCATTATTATACCCATGGCGGAGCGGGTTTTTGGCCTTTTAAAGAGCCACTTTCACTGCCTGGACCAGACTGGTGGAGTGCTACAGTACCAGCCCGCCAAGATGGTTAAGACAATAGTGGTCTGCATAGCGCGTCACAATTTTGCCTTGCTGGAGAAGGTGACGGCTTACCTGGAGGAAACCACCGCAGCTGCTCAGGAGGTGTCTGTGCACCTCTATTCTGGCACCCAGAGCCATGCTGGCCAGTCAGTATGCCAGCACCTTGTGGACAGCAAAAGTGTCTGTGCACCTCTATTGTCTAGGCGCGTCAGTGATTCGGCGCAGCGGCAAGAAGTTATTAGGAGATGCCTATGCACATGCTGTTTTGGATTAGCAACATGCGCCTACTCAGTGGTGCATATGCATATACTGATGAGGTCCCTTGCCAGCCAAATCAGGTAGGCCAATACATGCATTAGCTTGCTGCACATGGGAGTGATGTGAGATACAGGTATTTAAAGGAGAAGCATTGCTGTGAAAAGTGACACTCCACAATCAGGGGAAGGTGCGCATGTGGAGCTAAACTAGGACAATATATGACTGGAGAAGATGCAGCAGATCCTTTGAAAGACTGATCAGAACAATTGCACCTACAGTAAAGTGACCATTTTATTGTGTTTTGCCATTGCAGACATACATGGCCAAGCACTATGACTTCAGGCCCAACTCACACATCAAGAGGACATTGGGAATGGAGGTGGCTGCACACCTGAATGCACAGGGGGCGATGGCTTACACTCACACTCAGAAAATGTAGCATTGGTTGGATCTCAACAGGCCCCGGGTGAAGCAGTTTTAATGCCAGACCTTCCCAGGTAAGTGGCTGCTCCATAGATAGTTGCCCACTAATGTGCTTCTCTGTACCTACAGACTCATCAGACCAGGGGACATTTGTCTTTACAGGTGCCATGGAGCAGAGCGCTGGGCCGGGGAACAGATGAGCCCCTTTACGAGTTTTAACATTTTTACACAAGTTATTAATAATTTTCTACTGACATTATATAAAAAAAAGAAAAAAGTTTAGAAGCCCAAAGGCCAAAATTAAAAAAAAAATGTTCAACAACAAAATGATTCAGTGTGGTGTGTTCAGGAATTCCAACATGCTTAAACTGGACCAACACCCAGGATTTTGACTATCCTGAGTTTTGGTCCACTTCAGTGGGGCACCCCAAGCGGCGTCCAACCACAGCGGCTCTGAGCGCTGGAGGCCGCATCTCGCGCTTCCTTCTAACACGGAGCGCGCCCGCACCGGCCATTCACAAATGGCCGGCGCGGGTGCGCGCCCTGCTAGAGGGAAGCGCGAGATGCGGCCCGCTCATGCGCCGTTGGAACGGGGTTAAGGTAAGGTTTGTGGGCGTCCTGGGGGGTTTCACCCCGCGGGGCATCCGAAATCGGGATGTCCCGCGGGGTGAAACCCCCCAGGACGCCCACAAACCTTACCTTAACCCCGTTCCAACTGCGCATGCGGGAGGTATCTGATCAGATTCCCGGGCCGATCCCCCCTGGGTGTTGGTCCACTTTAATGCAGGGTGCACAAGGGAAAGCTGGGGTGGGGGGAGGTGGTGGCAACCACTAGGGGGAAGCAGGTAAGAACAAGGCGAAAGGTGAGTGTCACTGGGGACATACACTACATGGGATGCCCCAAAAGGAACCAAAAGGAAGAAGGTGAGTCACACTGCAGGAATGCACCCAATTATGGGATGCCCCAAAGGTGGGGTTCAGTCATGGATGCCGGTAAGCAAACAGGATGGCCACAGAGCACCGAGAACAAAAGCTGGATATGTAATTGCTCAGCTAAAACGAAAGCGTACACAAAACCCTTACGCTCGCGTACACCTGGCCGAGAAAATCTCGGGTGCGGCTATAAATAATACGAGCGTTCACAGAATCCCTGGCTGCGAGTTTGCTTCCATGCAAAACCGATGCATGGAGAGGCTTAGGCCCTTATTTATCACGGGCTAGCGCCAGGTAGTGTCTGACGAGCGCCAGGTAGCGGCAGCTAACGGCGACTACCGACTCAAGTACGCCCGGCGGCGGTCACAATGACGCATTTATCAAGCAAAATGAGGCTAGCGCCGGCGAGAGCGACGGCTAGCGCGGCATTCATCATGAAGCCGCCTGGACGGAACAGCGCCGCTGCAAATTCCTTCACAGCGCCAGGTATGAGCTGTCGCTCCCTGGCGATGTCCAATGCATTTCAATGGAGCAATCTATAATTAATCATAATTAATTGGTATTAATTTTTTTTTTTTTTTTTTTAATGTCAAAAATTCGGAGACCACTTCTGCAATGTTAGGATTTATTTTTAAGTAAAAAAAAATTTTTAAAATAATTTGTGCAGAATTGATCTAACAGGTCTGAGATTAATGTATTCATATTACAAAATGATTCTAAAAACATGTATAATGTTACATTCAAAAAATATGGTTGTTTAGGGGTTAAAAACTAGTTAACACCCATCGCCGCCAGCGCTCTGGGGTTTAAACAAGGAATGGACAGCGCCAGCACATTCGGAGCGTGATTTGTTAATGAATATGAAGCTAGCCGTTCGCTCTGGCAATTCGTTGTCAGGCCCTCACATACAACGCTGAACCTGTGAAACAGCGACCCCTAAGCCCGTATTCAACATTACCGCACACCGACTGAGTCGCTGTGATCAAGCTAACGCCGGCCAAGCACAGCGAATACTGTCTGGCGCTGAAAAAATCACGCTACAGTCGCTCATCTGGCGCTATCTGGCGCTACCTGGCGCTATTAATGAATCAGCCTCCCCGAATTAAGTTTATTGTAAACAGTTTAACAGAGTAAACAGTGTAACCTTAAAATATAACATTGTAAATAGTTCAACAGCTTAAAGATTATACAATTTTGTAAAACTGTAAATGTTATAACATCGTGCAATAGTGCAACATGGTAACATTCTAAAACTGTAAAACATTGTAACAGTGTAAGATACTGTAGCAACATTATCATTTTATATCATAAACACTGTAACATTATAACATCAACTTTATACGTTATGTATTTATTTATTTATTCATTTATTCATTCATAACTTTATTTATTGTAACATTGTAACTTTATAATAACGTCATACACAGTGTAACATTATGTCATTATAACATTGTAACATCACAATATTATAACATTGCATTGTAACGGTATAACAGTGTAGCAATATGCTGCAGATCATTCTTCCTCTGGGGTCTGCGCCCCTTTCCTCCCACTGATCACTTATCCCAGAAAGTGATGCGCAGTCATGCACAGCTGTGCTGGTGCCAGAGCAAGGACGCCCAGCACCTTAATTGGTGTGTGGGTATCCCGCACTGCACTGTAACCTTCGGCAGAGAAGAAAAACGGTTGCCTAGCAGCCAAGCACCTGATCCCGGCTAATCCGAGAACCAACTCAGCACACAGCATCCTTCTAGAAAACATTATCCATCACTGATACATGACTGATACCCCCTGCTAATAAAATAATTGCCATCAAGGTGAATCTGCATAATTGCGCCTTCACAATATTGCTCCCTCACTCGTGCCTTCACTCGTGTTATGTCACAAACCTGTTACTCTGCAGAAACTTGATAAGATTTGATCACATAACTTAGTAGGGGCATCCTGATTTGTATGTATCCCCACGGATTACCGGTAATACCCTTTCAGCATTCCCATGGCATGGGCAGGCAGCCAATCAGCATGCTTGGCTCCATTCAGCTTATCTGAATGAAGCTGGCATGCTCACACTAACCTCTAGCCGGGAGGTGTGCCTGCGATGGCCATGTTCTTGGAAAGTCCTGGGTTAGGGTTCCCCTTTTACTCCACGCTAATCTTGCTGAAGTCTGGAGAGGAATATTGATCTCATTGATCTCCTAGCCGCCGGCATGCTGCGCTCTGATGTTCCTTAGTAATTAGGAAGACTCAGCGTCCAGCCAGAAGTGATGATTCAGTGGAGGATGGGGGGTCATCTGTCACCTCCAGGGGATGCCCTGGAAACTTGCCGAGTCTGTGCTGCTCTCCACTGCTACACCCTAAGTTTCCTGAATGTCTCAAACAAAAGGAGTTACAGCTTTTTGCCTTTTTCTTTTTTGCTTCTTTTGCTCGGGATTACGGTAGCTGGCGAAATGACTATCCTATGACCACATGTGGAGACCCTGGTGGTCGGTACATGTGGAGACCCTGTTGTTCAGTATGGGGGGGAGAGCCTGGTGGTCAGTATCTCAACTGACCACCAGGCTCTCCCCCCCATACTGAACAACAGGGTCTCCACATGTACCGACCACCAGGGTCTCCACATGTACCGACCGCCAGGTTCTCTACACATACGACCACCAGGGTCTCCACACATACCGCCCATCAGGGTCTCCACACATACCGACCTATGACCTGAGATACTGACCACCAGACTCTTTCCTTCCATACTGAACAGCAGGTTCTCCACATGTACCAGCCACCAGGGTCTCCACATGTACTGACCACCAGGGTACACACATACGACCACCAAGGTCTCCACATATACCGCCCAGCAGGGTCTCCACATATACCGCCCCTCAGCGTCTCCACACATACCGACCATCAAAGAGGAACTGAAGTGCCCATGTGTTTAGGAGAGAGGAGCTGTGCATGTGGGAGACTGGGTCCAATATCATCAATGGCACTTAATTTATGATACATAACCCCTATGATGAAGCTTCCAATTCACTTTAAAAAAGGCCTGAAGTGGCCAGGTGTGAATTAAGGAGAGGTTATGTGCTTGTGCGATTGTAAGGTACTATAGTTGGACTCTCATATTATCAATGACAATTCAAATGTAGTATACAGTCATTAAAAAGAGCTTACAATCCACTTTAAAGTGGATCTGAAATGCCAGGAGTGATTTCCCCCCCCCCATCCTTTTCCTTTCATTTTCAATTTTTGTGTGTGTGTGGGGGGGGGGGGGGGGCGCTGTGTTTGTATTCTCTGTGAGACTGGGTGGTAGTTAGACTCTAATATCAAGGGCAGTTAAATTATGATACATAATCCCTGAAATTGCACTTACAATTTAACTTAAAGTGTACCTAAAATGCCTATAAGTAAATTTACTTAGTAAAGTGAGACTGGGTAGTAGTTAGACTAATATCATCAGCGGCACTTAAACTATGATACGGGGAGGCCGATTCATTAATAGCGACAGATGAGCGCCAGTAGCGTGATTTTCACAGCGCCAGCTAGTATTCGCTGTGCTTGGCCGGGGTTTGCTTGTTGACAGCGACTCAGTCGGTTTGCGGTAATGTTGAATACGGGGTTAGGGGTCGCTGTTTCACAGGTTCCGCGTTGTATGGGTGCGCCTGACAGTGAATGGCCAGAGTGAACGGCTTGCTGCAGATTCATTAACAAATCACGCTCAAAAATTTCTCGCGCTGTGAATTCCTTGTTTAAACCCCAGAGCGCTGGCGGCGATGTGTGTAAAGTAGTTTTTAACCCCCAAACTACCATTTTTTTAATGTCAAAATTATACAAGTTTTTCTAAACATCCCGTAATATGAATACATGAATATCAGACCTGTAATATCAATTCTGCACAATTTTTAATTTTTTTTTTTTTTTTACTTAAAAAAAAATCCTAACATTGCAGAAGTGGTCACAGAATTTTTGACATTAAAAAAAAAAAAATTAATAGCAATTAATTATGATTATTTAAAGATTGTTCCATTGAAATGCATTGGACAACGTCAGGGAGCGCCAGGTCATACCTGTCGCTGTGATGGGATTAGCAGCGGCGCTGTTCGTTGCAGTCGGCTACATGATGAATCCCGCGCTAGCTGACGCTCTCGCCGGCGCTAGCCTCATTTAGCGTGATAAATGCGTCATTGTGACCGCCGCCGGGCGTACTTGATTCGGTAGCTGCCGTTAGCTGGCGGTACCTGGCGCTCGTCAGACACTACCTGGCGCTAGCCCTTGATAAATAAGGCCGATAATCTCTGAAATGGAATTTATAGTCCATTTTAAAGTGGACCAACACCCAGGATTTTGACTATCCTGGGTCTTGATCCACTTCGGTGGGGCACCCCCGATCGGGGTGCCCCGCTGTGTGAAACCCCCCCGAACCCCAAGAAAAACTCACCTCTCCCCGCTCCCAGCGCCGATGGACAAGCCGTGGACAAGCGGCTCCTCCGCCGCCGCCTCCCGCGCGTCACTCTTGACGCGCGCGGGCCCGCGCCGGCCATTCACAGACGGCCAGCGCGGGCACGCGCACGTCTAGAGGGGCGCGAGGGAGGCGGCGGCGGAGGAGCCGCTTGTCCGCGGCTTGTCCGTCGGCGCTGGGAGCGGGGAGAGGTGAGTTTTTCTTGGGGTTCGGGCTGGTTTCACACAAATAAGGTAAGGAGTTTGGGGTGTTTGGGGGGGTTTCACCCCGCGGGACATCCCGATCTCGGATGTCCCGCGGGGAGGGAGGTGATCGGCCCGGGAATCTTATAGATTCCCGGGCCGATCACCTGTGGGTGTTGGTCCACTTTAAAGAGGACCTGAAGTGACTAGGAGTGATTCCCCCCTCTTTTCATTGAATTTCCAGGACTGAAATGATGTCAGGGTCTGTGTTTGTTTGCTTTTTCTGTGGGACTGGGTGGTAGTTACACTTACACAATGGAAGTTCAATTATATAACATAGTCATTAAAAAAAAGAGCAATCCACTTTAATAAGGGCCAGGAGTGATTTTGTTTTTCATTCTTTCCATTGAATTTCCAGGACTGAATTTATGCGAGGGGCTAGGTTTGTGTGCCCTGTCCGTGATACTGGGTGGTACGTAGTTAAACTCTAACGTCATCAACGGCAGTTTAATTACACAGTCCCTGAAATGGAGTTTACAATCCACTTTAATGCGGGCCTGAAGTGACCAGGTATGCATTTAGGAGAGGGTCTATGCCTGTGTGGTGTGTTTGTGAGCCTGGGTGGTAGCTAGACTCTAAAATCAATGGCAGTTACAATTACAATACATAGTCATTGAAAAAAAAACTTACTATTCACTTTAAAGTGGACCTGAATTGGCAATTTGAGATTTTGTTTCTCCCTCTTGTCCATTCATTTCGAGGAGTACATTTATGTGAAACTGGGTGATACTCTAATATGATCAATTAAATGAAAATACATAATCCCCACTTTTAAGTGGATACAGTAAGTAAAGTTTATATGCTGTGAATATAATGTAAAATCCACAATACCCATATAGTCTGCAAAGCCCCGTGCATCCTCTATGCACAGACAGAGGAAGGAGGGTTGGGGGGTGGGTGACACCTGCGTGGTTAGTGCACCACAAAGTAACCATTTCCCTATTCATGCCGTATAGAAGTGAAGGATGCTGTGTTGCCATGGAAACAGACCCTGGATGCAGGCGGAATAACTCTTGAATGGAGCTCCTCTGCGAATATTTGTCAGCCGCCAACAGAAAACAAAGGCTGATATTTCAT